>CAUYPK010076530.1:0-21338 GCA_963574355.1 Loris lydekkerianus
GGTGCATCTTACAAGGGTATATGTGAAACTTAGTAAATGTAGAATGTAAATGTCTTAACACAATAACTAAGAAAATGCCAGGAAGGCTATGTTAACCAGTGTGATGAAAATGTGTCAAACAGTCTATAAAACCAGTGTATGGTTCCCCATGATCACATTAATGTACACAGCTATGATTTAATAATAATAAAAACAATAAATAAACATTTATGCACTCAAAAAACAATATAAGAAAGAAAATGCCAAGAAGGCTACGTTGAACAGTTTGATGAGAATATTTTAGACTGTGTATGAAACCAGCACATTGTACCCTTTAATTGCACTAATGTACACAGCTATGATTTAATAATAAAAAAAAAAAAAATAAGGAATTTCCCCCCTTTTCTAAAGGGACAAAGTTAGGACATGGCCCCAGATATCCAGAGATATTATTATCCACAGTTAGGGGTACTTATTGAGAATAGTGAGAGCACTGCTTGGAGTCTATATTCGGAGAAACCTGCCAGGTATAAATCACTCGGTTTTCATTATGGTTCATGCCAGAAAAGGCAGTGGCAACAAGTAGAAGCCATTGCAATGGACACAGCTATCAGTGTCTCATCACTTGGGATTTGGACAAAAGCAGTAATGTGGACCACACACACGTTCAGGCCGTATATCCCAACTTTCCCTCAAACAATGAGTGGACCCTATTAGAAAAGAGATGCAGTCTGGAATTCATGCTGTCTAAATTTGCTGAAAATAAAATATTCATTAGTTGACAGAATATTTCAACTGAACATGTTTGAAAGATGGCAATATTTGCCTAATATCCAGGTCCTTAATCATTATACTTTATTTGTATTATTTCTCTTGATATGGTACCTTTCCTTGGCTCAGACAAACCAATCAAAAACACCATGAAAAATCTTAGCCCAGCCAGCCCTAGCCTCACCATCTGCCTTCAAAATGGGTTCTGCTAGCCCTCTGCAATCTTATGCATTCATGTACTGTCCCTACTACACCCTTGCCTAACTGGTTACTACCTCACTGCATCAGTTATTTATGTTGCAATCAACCTACATCTCAGTAGTTTTTTAAAAATAATATGGGAGAAATTATTTTGAAATGGAGTGAAAATCTCAGTAATTTGATTTGCAGGAAATGAAGAACAAAGTGTCACAACCTGAGTGCTTTTAAATAAGTCATAATTAATTACGCATGCATCTATGTTTGGATGCTCAATTTATGACTAATTACGCAGAAAATGTAATTGCATACTGAAGTATTCAATCGTGACTTCCCTCACTCATATTTATGCCAACCAGGGGTTATGGTTTCTTTGTTGTTGTTAATGGTCTGTGCCACCTGTTGAAATTGTTGAAATGTTGTCAAGAACATATACCTTTATTATTTAGACAGTATATAGTGTCCTATATATGGTAGGCATTGCATTTGGCTCTGAAAATATAAAGATGATGACACAGTCTTTACTCTTAAGGAACTTTGAGTCTAGCTGCAAAGATAAATGGATAAATTACTAATTGTGACAGAGTATGGTGAATACATTAATGAAAATATGCACTAGGCGTGTCGGAGGCATAGAGGAAGTGGTAAATAATATATTTGTGAAAAGCAAAACAAATAATCACATAATCTCACCAAGATGTAGCTGCTCCTGTTGAGAAAACTGCAGAAAAATCTAAAATTGTTTCTTAATTTATCTTATTTTTCAAAAACCTTCTATGCTATTGACTATTTATTCCAAACTTGTAAACTTCTGCACTTCTTTTCATAGTCACATTTGTGATCTATGTGTCTGTTGTATTGGTCAAGAAGTAGCTTTTTAATTTAAAAAAATAAAAATAAAAATAATTTAAAAAAAAAACAAACTTGTGTGCATTCTTTTGTCCTCTCCTGAAATTCACTTGCTAAGAAATCACATTAGGCACATCCTGCCAGCTTTGTTTCTCCTATGGATTTGCAATATAGACTTTTTATTTTCTTATAAGAGTCATAAAGCTCAAAGGAATCATGAATGACCATCACATTTATGCCATCCTAGACAGGCTTCTTTTTAATGATACTAAAGGGAATTTATAACCTATTCTCCATCTTAAGATGCCTCATAAAGTGAATATCAAGGAAGCAAAGGAAATAAAACCAAATTTAAAACTTCCTTTGAATAAGTCATGGGAATAACCATATTGGTGAATATTTTCTCACTGAAGGAAAAGAGAGAGTGCAAAGAGGCAAAAAAAAAATTAAAAGCTTTAATAATATCTAACAAGATAATAATGCTCTAAGTGGGCTTGAAGAAAAAAGAGAAATAAAAAAAGGTAACAACTACTTTACTGTGTCTTTCAGAAACTCCTAAGGAAGGCTGATTATATACAATTGCCTTTTTCCCTTTCTCTGAATGAGCCAAATAAATATCAGGACACTTTGTGGCCCCGTCTCAGAGGGTGTCACCTGTAAGACACACTGCCAAGTCCCCCTGAAGTGAAAGCCATTCCCAGTCTTTCTCCACACCTTTATAGAGCCTGTGGCCAATATTAGCAGAGGCCACATATCCACAGCTCCTGCCTTCCAGACTCAGGAACCCTATGCTTCCCAGGCCCCTCCAGTCAGCAGAATGAGGCCAGCTACAGTGAATAGGCTGCAGGTAAGTCTCCTTCCAGAAAAAGCTTGAGGGACCGATTGTGAGATCTTGGTACCCTTCCCTCTCCTGCCATTCTTCTCTCTTTTTTTTTTTTTTTTTTTTTTGAGACAAAGTCTTACTTATTAACCTTCGGTAGAGTGCCATAGTGTCACAGCTCACAGCAACCTCCAACTCCTTGGGCTTAGGCGATTCTCTTGCCTCAGCCTCCCAAGTAGCTGGGACCACAGGCGCCCAACACAGCACTGGCTATTTTTGTTGCAGTTTGGCCAGGGCTGGGTTTGAACCCACCACCCTTGGTATATGGGGCCAGCGCCTTACTCACTGTGCCACAGGCGCCGCCCTCCCCTGCCATTCTTATGACAGAAGAGTCATGAGGTCAAAGCAGCTGGGGCCACCACATCAATACATGAAAGGCAGCTGTACTAAGAGCTACCAGGACCTACACCAGACTTTGAGCAAGAAATGAACTCTTGTTCTGTCCAGCCACGGAGATATAGGGGTTGCTTGCTAGTGCAAGCAGAGGACCTAGTCTATCTTGACTCGCAAGCCTTAGAGGGAGACCAATTCCTACTCTCAGCAGCACTTCGGGAACCCCCGCCCCCTTATGCTCCCCTCTAAATCCTCTCCCAGCCTGCACTGCTCTGGAGCCCTCACTCTCTCAACCTCCCCACCAAGCCCAGCAATCAGGACTCTGTTTGTTTTTCCTCACCTTGTCCTCTCTGCTCTCCAATCTGTCTCTCTCAGTATGGCCTCCTGATTCTGCATCACAAAAACCAAGAGCTGGGTTTTCAAAAGTCAAATTCTGTTTAGAGGGCTTAAGATGGGAATAAGCTGAGCTTTCAAGGAAAAAAGAATCCCTTTGGGATGGGCAAAGAATGGTGCAGGAAGTGGAAATATTCACTTGCTGAAAAATTATCATCCCTGTCATATCTGGTTTTGGTCCAAACATAGCTATGCTAGGATTCAATCCTTAGTGACTTATTCTTCCCTGCCTAGCCCATTGCAGGCACTAACGTACGTTTCATTTGCAATCACTAGTTCTTTTATTCCTTGAACTCCATTTTCCAGCACCACCAGACACCTGCCGTAGCACGGTCTATGTGAATAGGTCTCTAGGGCTGTGCAGTGTGTCCTACACGACCACCAGGGGTGCCACCTCTGTGGCACTACCAACAAGGTGTTAAAACAGTCAGAAAAGAGGCATAACTCACCTCATAACAGCATAAAAAACTATGCAAACTTTTAAGATTTTTATTCAATTGTTCAACAATGCCATTAATAAAATCCACAAATATTAGCACCAACCATTATAAACACTGTATTGATAGGTGAGGAGGGTACAAGAAGGTAAAAACCTCAAAAAGTTTGCCTCTACATAAGGAGACACGACACATTCACAAAAAGACAGATATCAGCAGATGATTACATTGAACACGAGCAAAATAAATGGAATTCATAACATGTTACAGTCAAAGAGGGCTGACGTGATCAAGGAAAACAATGGAACATGTGGGTCTTGAGGACCCCCAATAGATGTGTGCAAATCAGCAAAGAAAAGAAATGTAGATGAAGCCTATCTTTGCATTTCAGGGAAGAGCTGCAGTGTTTGCTAATAGGACTGGAAAAGGAGACTATCTGTCATTGTGTGGGACTAAACTATTTCCAAGGCCACCCAGAACACACTGGAAGGGATGTTACTCTCATATTTCACAAGAATGCTTGATAGTCATAATTTCACACCTCAGAAAGAGCACTCCTGTATCTCTCTAATCAAAGTCATCTAATCAACACTCAGCTAAGTGAGGGTATAAAAAGGACATTGCAGACACAAGTCCCTGCCCTCCAGAGGATTACTGTCTACACCATCAAGCCCAGCGCCAACAAGTATATAGACACAATTAACATAGATAAGGATGGAGAATACATTTTCTGCAAGCCTCACTGCCATCAGACAGAACAATTTGTAGTCATCACTGATCTGAGCTGAATTCAAATTAGTGACCCAAAGGCTCCACTGTCTGGGTGTTATTTTCAATCTCCTTAGCCATCCAATCTCCAGAAGTTTCATTTTTCATTCTTACTGTGCAGTCATGCAGTCATCATCAACTACCAAAGGGAAAGACTGCAATCCAGACACACTAAAAATAGCATTCTTGCCTTCTGAAAGCCAGACTCAGATTTATGACAGTTTTAAAATTTTGTTCTTCGTCTTAAAAGTTCAACATTCTGTAAGAACAGTGTGAAATCATACCTACCTGGTCTTTAGAGCATGAAACACCATCACTTTGTGCAGTGGGAGATCAGGCCTTTATGTAATCCATTTACATTAGGGAGAGGGAGGATTTTCTTTTCCTTGACAGGTTGACATGCTTTCATGTGTTTTCTACTAATCAGCAGAATCATTAAAGCACTGAGGGTTTTGATGGTCTCAATAAAAAACATCTATTTCTATAGAAACTACCACTATAAATAATTTAATGAATAGACCCCACAAAATGATAAAAAAGGAGGAATTATTTTTTTCCTGCTTAAATCATACACCACTCTGAAGTTGAGCGAAGGGGAGTCCAGATTTTAAATGAGGGCAAGATGACATCCAATAATAAATCATAAAGTTACAATGAAAAGCAGGTTACAGAAAAGTATAATCCCATTTCTGTTTTGAATGTAGGGGAGGGTGTGTGTTTACATTCATAATTCCATTAAAAAGTTCTGGAAGGATTATAGTAATATAAACTGTTAACATTACTCATCAGAGGGGTGACTTGTGGTAAGGGAGACTTCCACACTCTCTCATTCCAATAATCTTTTCCATTTAGAAAGTATACACATACACGTGTGCTCTCTATAGATATATAAATTTATACCAATGTAAATCACGCTGGATTTTACATCTTCTGACTAGAAGGATATCAGGACTTGGCTGTCAGAAATAGAGCAGCCTTAGCCTGGGAACCTGTGCTGGGAACCTAATTTCATTCTGCAAGGCAGAGGCAACTGACTAAAACTGGGGCTGTATGCAAACTCATCTGGTGACCTGCAATCCACATTACATCAAGGGAGAACTGATACCCAGAGAATCTTATTTGTGAGTTGGAACTTGGCCCTAGCAGTCTCACAACAATGCTGTACCCTGGTTTCTAGTATAAAGCAGCACCTTGCTTTGCCAATGACCCGGAGAGTATTCACCTGGGTGAAATAGTACCTCTGGGTGAAAGAGAGAAAGGGGTTGCAAATCCAGCCCTCAACAAAAAAGCTGATCTCAGAGCAGGACTCTGGTTGCAACAGAGAATTAGGATAACAACAAGGAACCAGAGCAGAATCCTAGACAGGTCTAGGGCAGATGGCAGGATAAGCACAAAGACTGCAGTTAGGTGGGCACGCCTCATGCCAGCATCCACGTACTGCTTAACATCAAAGAGAAGGTACCTTATTCAGTCCCATCCTCAGCTCTCCTTGGTTGAGGGCCTGGGCCAGAGACTAAAAGGTTTCTGTATCTAAATTAGGGCACAATCAACATCACAATTTAGATATGGCCTTTCTCACCAACATTATAATAATTTTTTCCTCTAATCCTCACCAGTGAAATATAGATAAGATGATGTCTGGTCCCACAAGTAAGTTTTCTGAAAATTTATAGAACATCTGATTACCAAGGCTTGGATTGCTTGTTCATTAACTGTGAACTTTTAGGGTCCTAAGTTAATTTAAAAGAAGTCAAAGAGATTCTGTGAAACAGAATCTTATAAAATTTTATTGATGCCATGATGTCTATCTGAATCAAGGCAACCAGCAAGGGCCTTTCCAGTCAGCTCCACAAACAACATTCAGAATAAGGACTCTGTATGAAAGAGAGAAGCAATCAATCTGTCCACATCTAGTGGCTGTGACTGTGCCCTTTCCCTGTTCTTGCTTGCCCAAGACGGCCAGTGCTTTCCTACCTTCTCCCCAAAAACTCTCTCAGCACCTTCAGACATGAATCTAAATGGGTTGGCATTTCAGTCTCCAGCATTTCCAGAATCAGAAGATCAAAGTTGATCCAAATTTGGATCAAGAGATCAAAAATACAGACCCTAAAAATAAACTAGGGAAAAAGGAAAGGCAGAATATTTTAAGACTATCAGCACTTCAGGAACTCAGCATGTGGCTGTATTTCCTGAGTAAGGAAGTGCTGGATGCTGGAGGGAGAATTGTAGCAGCTCTGTGGGATCACTCATTGCTGGAGCCCCCTCTCCAGACCACTGCTCCTAAAGGCAGGACTTCAAAACAGCACCAACTCCAATTGCAATGATTACCCACACAGTCTTATTTCAGTCAAAGGCTCTTAAAGTCAAAATGTTAAATTTGTTTCAATGATGTCCTGATTTTCAAACTATAATTCTTTGGAATACAGGTATTCTACTCTTAAAAATAGAAAAATAGTGTTTCTCCAAGTCCAGTTCCCAGGGGGAAAAGTCTTAAGTGAATGAACTAGGGATGAGGAGGTGGGGAGGACAAATACCTCCCCCGTTTCCTCTCACTTTGCCTACAGATTCCCACCTTGGCCTCCAAAGTCTCCAGTTAATCAAACTCATCAAGAACCCGGGAAAACACAGCCTACAGGGATAAGCCTCCTAAATAAAGAAACAGAGCAGGGAAGAACAGTAAATGAATCTGAAGGCAAAGAGCCAAGGACCACAACTATAGCATCTGACTTAGAAAGAATTCCCAGATTAGTTATGATGCATAGAAAACTTTACCAACTTCTGGATGGTGCCCACTGTACTCCCATAACATCTAGGTAATCTTGCACCTGTGTTCAAGTATGATGGTTGGATTTACTTAGCAGCCCAAGGCAGGAAATATACCACAGTGGTTTCAAACTGTGTCCTACAGACTCAGCATTTCTGTAGAACTCTACGATCATGTAGTAGAGTGGACTGAGTGTGCCAGGCTCAATCTCTAGGTTAGCCTGGGTGGCACTTATTTTTATCTGTTTGTATCACTGGATCTATGACAGATCGTTTTTGAACAAAGAGCTTCCAGATTAAACAAGTAGAGATTCACTGGTACATCAAATTGCTGCTAAGAGTTGTTTCAATGTTTACACTTCATTTTTTTCCAATTGTTTCTTATCTCTCCAGATATGGAGGGAAAGAGAGAGAGAGAACAATAGAACCTCTGTAAGTTGACCTACCCAAGGGACTATAATAAACTGGTCAACATACAGAGGTGGTCAACATAAGTAACTAGGCCTATTGTACTGATACATATATGTGGTACATGTCCAGTCTATGACTATTAGGTCACCTTAAGGAGAGGGTCAATGTAGTGAGACAGATGGTCAACTATGGAGGTTCTAGGGTATATATATCTGTTTCTCTAGAAAACCCCTCCTAATACAAGACTCATCAATGAATCACAGACATAGAAGGGAAACAGAGAACAGAGAAAGGGATTGAAGACAGTTCGGTAAAAATATTTCTTTGAAGAGAGAAGTTATCATGCTGTGAGTCTAAGCTCCCCCTTCAGAGGGAAGGTGAGAGGTTCTACCGTCCATTCCAAGTAAAGTGCAAAAGGCTTTAAGGAAACCTCTCAGAGAGGTCTAACAGACGTTCTCTGACTTGGCCTGATGCACAGCTTTGATAAAGCAAATACATGATAGAGTGGGGCCTGGCACCCAGTCCCGTTCCCCAGGGAAACTGAGAGGGCAGAAGGGCTAACTAACCAACTGCTTTAGAGGTGGTCCCAGAAAACGCCTTTGGTGATGGATAAGCCTGATCCCCCACAGTCTATCTAGGCTTTGGACCCATGATTGTTCCCTGTAGACCAAATGCAGGCAGGTGGAGAAAAGCCAGTATAGATTTTTTTATCCAATAGGGATACAGGGATAGCCAAAGAAACCCTAAGATGTGGCTAGAGACTTAGCACATCATGTCCAAAGATTAGGGGAAAGGGTCACAGGAAATTATCGGAAAGAAAGATGTTTCTTCCCGAGTAAAGAGAATTGGGGCCTCTAGTGGTGCTTTAAGAAGCCCACAAAGGAGGGAAAAGAGTCAGCAGTGATCATCTGTCAGGCCTACACACAGAGGCCAGCTTCAGCTACCCCCAGACCCAGAGAGCCAGGAGCCACCTGGCCAAGTAAGAACATGGTAAGAACCTTCCCTGAGCTTCTACTCTCTAGAGCAGGGAGTGGAGACCATGACCCAGAGTCAGGGTTGGGTATGAGGGACCACTCCCCCTTCCCCATTGAGGATTTCCAGGAAGAAACAGATTTATTTGGGAAAGAAAGGAGGGGGGGAAAGCAAGGCAGTCTTGGAGTTTTGATAACACTAACTAGGACATTACAATTGTGCAAGCAAACTTCTGGTTATAACTTAGAGTAACTCTAAGATCATCTATTACTTAAGAGTGAATAGAAAAATCATGGGTTGGGTAGCTTCAACCAAGATTAGGGAAAGATTGTTCTCCCACTTAAAGTTAAAAGAAGCAGTAGGAGGGGAAAAAAATAAGTTGTGTTATGATCACAATCACACATCATGCTTGTGTAGCATGCCAGCTACATTTGCTTGGCCCAGCTGGTATAACTCTTGTAACAACCATCCTCAGATTTCATCCTGCTTGAATGACAAGTGATTGAGATGATTGCTTTTGCTTTTGGAAAATCCCCAAAGAGAAAAATATCACCCATGTGCTTTGGAGAAAAGGAACTTGGTCAAATATAAAAAAGAGGACCAGGTCCAGCAGCAGAGGCAGGGACCTCTAGGATCCACAACATTTTATATCTCCCTTCATTCTTTGCTAACTTACACCATCACAAAGTCACACTAACATCATAAATGATACACAGTTTTTAATATGGAGGAAAAAGTAAGATCTCTCCAGTTTCAAAAGGACACCAGATGTCATTTATCCTTATCCTCAATGTTTCATTACAAAAGCTGGGATAGGGAGAATCAACAAGGTTTGGAACTCCCAAAGAAAAGAGATCAAAACTGAGGATGGTGTGGAAGAGAAGGGATCTGGTTTAAGCAGGCTGTTGGGCAGGGTCAGAGAAAAGCAAAGAGACAACTATCTCGGCAACAACACATCAAGGGAGAGAAAGGGAAAGAAAAGCAAAAGAGACCTCAGAAAGCAGTGAGGAGGAAGCATGGAAGTCATGGCCCCCTGTCACCTAGTTTTAAGCAGCTGCTGCTGAGTGACAACTCCTATGTACGGGAGGGACCTATGTAGGCTGCGAAACATCACAAGGCTGCTTATAGCCTGTGGTCTCTACCATCCCTGACTTGGATAACCTGTACTAAGATAGAGTGAAATAGCAATGCCTTGTGACCTAAATCACTTTACTGAAACTGACAGAGAGATAAGTTTCATCCAGTAGCAAAAACACAAATTTTGCACATAGTCGATTTATTATAATGCATTCTGATCAGAAAGGCTTTAAATCTATTCATGCACATTTCTTGCTAAAGGTGTTATTTAATAAGGCCTAAAGGAAAATTGAAAGCAAAAGCATAGAGAGTTTTTTGAAGTATTTATCTTATGTTCCTGACTGAAGAGATAAATTTAGTAGTTGTTTCTCAGGTAACTAAACTCTGCTGTCTGCCTTAGTTCTTTATGTGTTTAATTTGAGTTTAAACCTAGATTATGTACAAAGTTCCAGAACTGCTTTCTTTAAAATATAGCCTTTATTAGAGATGTGAAAACTGAGAATGGAGTAATATTTTCTCCTTATTAACTCATCACACAATAGCGGGGTGGGGAATAGGGACTTAGAACACTTAGATATCCAAATTGGGAAGACTGAAGGCCAAGTAGTAAGATCTTTTCATGACCTTGAACATAATTGAGGTTCTACAAGAAGAACTTGATTCCTTTATCCTCAAAGTCATTTCTTTTGGGAGTCAAGTAGTATAATATTTTACTTTAAAAAAAAAAAAATGGACATCTTGGCATAAAAATGGAGACATAGATCTATGGAACAGAACAGAGAACCTAGAGTTGAAACCAGTCCCATATAAACATCTGATCTTTGATAAAGCAAACAAAAGCATACATTGGAGAAAAGAATCCCTATTTAATAAATGGTGCTGGGGCCTGGTTCAGTGGCTCATGCCTGTAATCCTAGCACTTTGGGAGGCTGAGATGAGTATATTGCTTGAACTCAGGAGTTTGAGACCCCATCTCTACTAAAAATAGAAAAACTACCCAGGTATTGTGGTGGGTGCCTGTAGTCCAAACTGCTTGGAAGGCAAGAGGATCACTTGAAGCCAAGAGATTGAGGTTGCTATGAGCTATGATGATGCCATGGCACTCTACCCAGGGCAAAAGAGTAAGACTCTGTCTCAAAAAAAATTGCACTGGGAGAACTGGTTAGCTACATATAAAAGGCTGAAACTGGACCCACAATTCTCACCACTTACAAAAAGTAACTCACCATAGATAAAACGTTTAACATGAAACTATAAAAATTATAGAAGAAAGTGTGGGAAAAACTCTTAATGAGAGAGTCTTGGGAAATAATTTATGAAGAAGACCTCAAAGGCATTTGCAGCAACAGTAAAAATAAATAAATGGGGTCTGAGCAACTTAAAAACTTTCTGCACAGCTAAGGACATAATCAACAAAGCAAAGAGACAACCTTCAGAATGGGAGAACATATTTGCATGCTATAAATTTGACAAAGGGCTAATTTCCACAATGTACAAAGAATTTAAGCAAATCAATAAAAAAAAAGCAAACAACCCCATTCAAAACTGGGCAAGAGACATAAACAGAATCTTTTTTCATGAGGACAAATGGCCAACAACCTAATGAAAAAAATGCTCACTGTCCCTAGTTATTAGAGAAATGCAAATCAAAACCACTTTGAGGTACAACCTAACTCAACTGAAAATGGCCCATGTCACAAATTCCCATATAGATGCTGGTGGGCATGCAGAAAGGGAACACTCCTACCTTGCAAACTAGTACAACCCCTCTGGAAAGAAGTACAGAGAGTCCCCAAAGAACTGGAAGTAGACCTTCTATTTCTGCAATCCCATTACTAGGTATCTACCCCTCAAAAAAGTAATTTTGCCATAGGACATGTGCACTCACATGTTTATAGCAACCCAATTTACAATTGCAAAGATGGGGAAACAGCCCAAGTTCCTATCAACACAGCAGATTAATAAACTGTGGTATATGTACACCATGGAATACTATTCAGCCATAAAAAAGATGGAGATTTTATATCCATTGTTACAACTACAATGGATTTGGAGAACACTGTCCTAAGTATCACAAGAGTGGAAAAATAAAGATCACAAGTACTCATTGCTAATATGACTCTTGTAACCAACAACTTGCTCACATGAGAGAAAACCTCAATTAAATTCAAGAAGAGGGGAGGGGAGAGAAGGGTCAGCAGGTTCCTATCTGGCAGGAACAGTGGGCAGGTGTATGGTGCACCTCCTGGGTGAAGAACACAACTACAACTTGGAGTTTACCTTCCAAATGCAAGCAATATGACCAATTGTATGTATTTTTAAATTTAAAAAATAAATTTTTAAATTTCAGATTAATCTGAAATTAAAAAAAAAAAAGAAAACTAGCATTGAGCACTTAAGATATTTATTTGCCATTCTTGTGATACTTAAGAAAGTACTTTTAAAATCCATCCTAGTTGTAACAATGGATACAAAATCTCCAGTGCAAATGCAGAGACCCCCAGGCAAGAAGGGAAATGCTGAAGGTCAGAGGTGCCTCAGAAGTTTGACCTAACAAAAGTCTGAGCAAAATCAAGTCTGTCTGCTTTTCTTTCATAAGTGCAACTGGGAAAGCTCTCTAAAAATAATTTTCATTATCAGTAAAATATAGAAAACCATACCTACTACATGAGTAAATGAGAACATAGGTGCCTGGCACACAGTAGATGCTCTATCATTGCTGGTCTTCCCTACTTCCCATAGGACCTCGTGCTGAAACACACCGTTAGTTCTTTATTCTAACCAAGAGGAGCTGACCAGGTCACGTCACTGTCACTCAGTCTAGGGCTCATGCCACAGGCACGCATCGCCCCTCTGGACCACAGGGGCCGTTGCACTTTAGGCAGCCACAGTGGGGAAGAGCCAGTGGAGACCACACCTACCAAAAGGTGCCCTTTCCATAGTGCGGGCTGCGCTTCCACGGACTCCACAAGGACATTCACAGATAAGAATATCCCCATGGCTGAAAAGCATGAGGCAAAAGTGTAAAACTTCACCATTCAAAAACACAAATTAAAAAAAGATCCTTTTCTTCATTTCTCAAAGTAGTAAAATTGTAAACTGTCAGATGCTGATGGAGATGAAGGAAAATGTTTGTCAACCTCATAGAGCACTGGCAGGGATGAGGAGAAACAAATTTAACCGCATCTGTCTGGGTCTTTAGAGAAACAGATGCTAAGACCGGATTGAACATGCAGGAGTTTTATGAGGGGAGTGTCTGTGAGAGAAAATGGAGAGGGAGCCACCCAGGAAGGCTGACCTCAAGTGAAGCGAGGGAGGTTGGGTGTACGCTTCAGAAACTGCCTGCAAGGGCAGGGGGAGCTTCCAGCCACTGGCAGCCATCAGAAGAGAGTTAGGAGCAGGCCTGCATTTGTTTCCAGCCCCACGAGGGCATCAGCTGGGCGCAGGCCCTGGGAAGCACTTGGATATGGGCTTGGCCAATTACACTCTGATTCTTGGAGGACTGAGAGGCACATACCCATGGCAGCCACTATGGATTTTGGTAAACAAATTTGGCAATATATATTAAAAGGTTTAAAAGGTTTTTTTCTTTAGACAAAGTCTCAACTGTTACCCTGGGTAGAGTGTCCTGGTGTCTTAGCCCATAGCAATCTCAAACTCTTACCTCAGCCTCCCAAACAGCTGGGACTACAGGTGCCCACCACAACGCCTAGCTAGTTTTTCCTTTTTTTTTTTTTTTTTTTGTAGAAACGGGGGACTCACTCTTGCTCAGGGTGGTCTTGAATTGCTCAGCTAAGCGATCGATCCATCTCAGCCTCACAGAGCACTAGGACAACAGGCATGAGCCACCACACCCAACCTAATTTTACCTTTTCTATCTAAGGAAAATAACTTGAGTTACAAAGCTATTCATTAAAAGCATTTATAACAGCAAAAAGTTAGAAGCTAAACATCACTTCCAGTTAATCATCACCTCATCCATCTTGTTCATTCACTTCAACTGCCACACCTTTGTAGGTTTTCAAGTTTGTGAGTCTTGTGATGGTCATAAGAGTGCTATCTATTTTCTTTAAATCCATTGGTTAGCATATTTTAGTTCTGCTGACCATCTTTGTGACTCTAGTATGCAAGGAATGTTCTATGTCTTAATCTGGGCAGTGGTTCCCAAGGATTTATGCATGTCTAAAATTATTCAGGAAATGTGTATTTAGGGTTTAAGCATTTCATGCACTTAACTGGATAAATTTTAACCTCAAGAAAGAAAGAAAAGTAGAAATCAAAAGATATGCCACTAAATTAAAAGGCTGCAACTCTAGGGGTTAAAATGCTCACACGTGACTACCTGTTCAGTATTCAGCCTGGTTACAGAGAAACCAACCAGCCAGATTCTAGTTGTGGGAAGGGCTAGGGGAGCAGGAGGGCTACTCTCTCTACCTGTGCCCCCCTTTTGTCTTTGTTGCTCACTTAGCATGACTGTTTTCTTCTTTCAACTTTATTCCCAGCTGCCTTCATTGCCTTAGTCCAGTCACTGGCACTGGTGCTGTTTATTCCAAGTGCAAATCAGCAGACACCTGTAACTACTATTGTCACCATTTTTTCACGGGGCATGTTGGTATCTGGCTGTCCTCTGCTTTATCATTTAAAGAAGAAAGAAAAATTATTTACTCTGATCCAGAAAGTACTTGGATGACATCACTGGATTTTATTCTCCAGTAAATGTAAGCATATTATAAACTAAATCTTACTTACTGTTTAAATTAAAGCTACAATCTGTCATTCGTTTGATGCATAACATCTGTCCCTCAGAGATGACATATTCAATTTGAATCCAAATGAGAGTAAAATTTCTCAACCATGATATGTGTACTCTGTGGCCCCCGTCAGGACAAAAGTACAATTCTGGATGAAGATATTCAGGATTTGTGACTTAAAAACAAACTAGGACTTTGAATAGCGAATTCATATATCAGTGGCTCACACTTACTGGAGAGTGTGGTGGCAGGCTGGTGACCCTGTTTTTAGAGTAGGCATTCAATAGATACATAGTAAGCAAATACATATTGTGAGTTCCTGCTTACAATTCTTCCTTTCTTCTATACTGATAGAACCATACATCAATATCATTATACATATTCATGACTGTCTTGTCTACTTTGCCAGATACTGAATATCCCAATATTCCTTTGTAACTAGAAATGGCCATGGAATTCCATTATGCCCATAAAGATATAATAGGAAGTTTACTGGGGATCTTCTATAAAGGCTTTACTTTTCTATTTTGTGGGTTTTTTAAAGGAAGACAGATGCAGCTGGTACCATCCTTCTATCTTTTTCTTGAATGCAAATGTAACGTGTGGAGCTATGGCAGCAATCTCGAGATCATGAGGCAACAAGCAAGAGGATGAAAGATCATCACATTGAAGAGGGCAGGAGAGGGTGAGATCATTTCCTGAGATCAGAAAGGCAGGATTAAATTAGGAGTCTTAGGACTATAAAGAGCCTGGGAGTATTATTTAGGCAACAAAATAGAGAACCTATTAAAAATATATATACTAGAAATCCTAAGGTGTGCTGACAGCCCCGGTAAGATTAGCATTAATTTAGAGCAGAGCCACACTCTTATACAAATTTGGTAACAGTGTAATATAACGTTTTTTGGAGAGCAATTTAGCAATATCTATCAGCATTTAAAATGCACAGATCCTTAAAACTAGCAATTTCACTACTGGGAAATTATCCTACAGAAAAACACAGGTGCAAAAAGATTATGCACAGGTTATTTATTGCAGCATTGCTTGCAGTAGCAAAAAATTAGAAGCAACCTAAATATTAAATTGGAAAAATAAATTAAGGTATGTATAATCATACAATGAAATACTATGCAGCTGTTCAAGAAAGAAAAAAGTAGTATATATATCATGACATTTAAAAATGCCCAGGAGATACTCTTCAGAAAAAGAAATAAATACATATAGTATGATCCCATTTTTCACCAAGCCCAGTGGCTCATGCCTATAATCCCTCCTCTACCACTGGAGGAGCAAAGGAAACAAAGCCAAATGATGAGGTTTTGAGAGAGGTGATATAAAAAATGTGGGAACCTGTTACACCCAAAGCGAGTGGAATAGAGAAACGCCAGCACACTGAGACCAAATTAGGCAGGGGTTCTTTACTGATCAACCAGCTGAGAACAGGCTCACACCTCAAAGTCTCTCAACCCCTAGAAGCAGGGGTGGAAACTTAATAAGGGGCTTTCAGCAGGGAAGGGGAAATCCTTAATGCAAGCCAAATTTGACAGGAGCCAACACCTGGTAAGGGAAGTCTTTACGAGGGGAAGCTGGGCTTTTGCAGTTATTATTGAACTCTTTCAGCTGAGCTTCCTGTCTTAAAGTGGGAGTGTTGAAAGCCCACAGCAACATGGAGTTGGGGCATAACCAAGTGAAACCATTAGAGTTTTTTTATTGTTGTTATTGTTGTTTTTGAGACACTCTCATTCTGTTGCCTTGAGCAGCTCATAACCCACAGCAAGCTCAAACTTATGGGCGCAAGTGATCCTCCTGCTTCAGCCTCCCGAGTAACTGGGACTCCAGGCACCCACCACAATGCCCAGCTTGTTTTTCCACTTTGAGCAGAAACAGGGTCTCACTCTTGCTCAGGCTGGTCTTGAATTTCTGAGCTCAAGGGATCGTCCCACCCTGGCCTCCCAAAGTGTTAAGATTACAGGCGTGAGCCACCTTGACAGGCTGCCATCAGAGTTTTTAATTAATTGCAATACACATAAATCAACTCTGGCTGACTTGTATAGAAAAGGAATTTCATTAAAAGGTAATTGGTAGCTTGAGTATCTCCAGCAAGGTTGGAGAGCTGACTTGGAAGTCACGTGGCCCAAAAAAAACATTCTTAATCTCACTGCAAAGAATTAATCCTGTGAAGACATCAGTTTTTCAACTGTTGGACATTTTACTTGGCTGTCACTGCTGACACCAAACATGCCAGGCACCACTGCTAAAACTGCCTGGGACACCACCAGGAACAATTCCCAAGGACATCACCCTCCTCTACTGCTGCCCCTGGAAACCAGATTCACTGCTGCCAATCGGCCAAATGGATTCCTTGTGGTCCCTACACCTCCAGCTTCCGGTGCCAAGTCTGGTGCAGATATATCTGGTCGGTGGGAACCCACACATTTGCCCATATCAGGGATCCAAGGGAAGCTGGAAAAGTGCCATCCAGCCTTTTTAGCTTTGACAGTGGATGGACACTGGCCAAGATGTAAAAAACCATTCTTCATACCAGGAGTCAAAAAGAATGTGTGGAAGGGTTGAAGATAGCACATGGTTGGTTGACAGAAGTGAAGGCTTTCCATAAAATTTAGTGAGAAAGGTCAGGTATGGTGGCTCACACCTATAATCCCAGCGGTTTTGGAGGCTGAAGTGGGAGAATCACTTGAGCCCACAAATTGAAGACCAGTCTGGGCAATGTAGGGAGACCTCATCTCTACAAAATTATCTGGACATGGTGGTAATCACTTGTAGTCCCAGCTACTCAGGAAGCAAGACGATCTCTCGAGCCCAGGAGTTCAAGGCTACGGTGAGCTGTGATCATGCCACTGTACTCTAGCCTGGGTGATAGAGTGAAAGCCTGTATCTTTAAAAAAAAAAAAAAAAAAGTTAAGTAAAAGGTACCTATAGAATCAGACCCTTAGCTCCAAGATAAGTAAGGGGTTGAGCTGGATATGGAGAAGAAAATAAGGGAGAATTATAAAAAAGAATTTGTTAAATTCATTTTAATAAAGGGGATGCATTTTTCTAACATTTATTAAGGAATTTTTCCTGGTTAAAGAAAATAAATGTTCAGTGTAAATAAAAGTGCAGAAAATACAAAAAATGTTCAACGAAGTAAATAAAAATATCCTTAGTTCTCCAAAATCATCTTATTGCTGTTAACATTTTCACTATTTTCTACTTTTTCTATTAACATATAGATCATACTCTATATACCGTATATACTTGAGTATAAGCCGAGTTTTTTTGGCACAAAATTTGTGCTGAAAAACTTGAACTCGGCACAAATTTTGTGCTGAAAACACTCGGCTTATACTCAAGTATATAGGTAATATTTTGATTCTTTTTCACAAATTATGATTTTTTTATGACTACTTAAAATTCTATTCTTTAAAAGCAATACTTTTTGGCATATCACAGTTTTTTCCCCTCAAATTTCTAGAAGTGAAATACATGGATTAAAATAATATTATTTTCTCATTGCTGCAAAAATATACATTTTCAATCATAAATTTTTGAATATTTCATTTCTCTAAAATTTCATCAATATATATAATCAATTTTTAAATTTTCATAAGTAAAAATTATCTTTTTTATTTTGCATTTATTTGATCATAAGTCTTTTCTATGTACATATGTCTCTTTTTTTAAAGCGTATTTCCTTTTCATTGATTTGTTAAGATTTCTTTGTATAAGGACATAAATCCTTTGTCAAGTAGGTTTAAAATACTTTAAGTTTTCATTGCTCTTCCAAGTTTTTTGTAATATTAGAGGTTTAAGATGTGTATATAACCAAGTGGTCTACTTTTAGATCTGTGCATTATCTTTTGCAGGCTAACCTTTTCTTAAAACAAAATTATGGGCTTAAATCACAGGGATAAATCAACTTGTCTCTGAACTTTACACATTTTACATTTTTTGGTATATGGCTCATTCTTGTGGTTGCTTAGGACAAAAGCACTATAGTCAAAATGGACACCTGTTTCTTTCTCCACAGACCTCCAGCCCTCATCTCTGCTTTTGAGACACATATGAAGAATCTGACCACTTGTCTCCATGCAGGCACTGCCACCCAGGTCCTAAGGTCCTTTAGTTCTCACCGGATTATTGTCCAGCACTTTTGTAATTCATTGCCCTGCTTCCTCCTGTCCCTTACAGGCTATTCAGAATGACTCTTTTAAAATGAAAATCAAATTATCCTACCCATCCAGCAGGTTCCCATCCCATTTAGAGTAACAGCCAAAGTCACCACAGTGAACTACGAGACCTTGCAGAATCTGACACCAGCACCTCCCCGCCTGCCCCGGAACCTCATCTTCCATCACTCTCCCGCTTTGATTCCGTTCCAGCCACACTGGCCTCCCAGCTGTTTCTCAAACACACTAGACACATTTCTTACCCCTCACCAGTCAGTCATCAGCCACCAGGGGGATATAAACCCTCATGGAGTTTACCTCTCAGCTGCCTCTAAAGAAGGAAACAGTTATCAGCCATTAGCAGCAAGGCTGTGAAACTCATAAAAGGAGTCAAGGTGTCCATGTTAATATCAAATGAATGCATGAATGAAGAAGGAAGATATTGACATGTTTGTAAATTTGATGATAGGAAAGGTTGGACTAATGCAAGGCAGGTGTCAGAGCATGTGAATCTGTGCCTTCCTGATGAGCAGGACTCCACTGGGCTAAGTCAGCTTCCCTCTACACCCTTGCTTCAAAACTAATGGTAAAGCCCAGAATTGGACAGGAAAGCCAGGAGAACCTGCCATGAGCAGTTCTGCTAAATTCTCCACCATTTGGATCAGTGGATTTCAGCAAAGGGACACATCAGCCACAAAGGGAGGATCTTTTCCTAACTACAACCTTTTCTTCAAACTGTGGCACACCCCTTTAAGAAAGCATATCAGAATATTGGGGAACAAATAAATGTAATTTGCAAAATATACTCCCAAAATTTAGCTATATGTCTCACCCTTACCCTAAGGAGCAACAGCTTCTCCCTTTGAATTCTAGTTCCCTTGAAGGAAACAGATCCTCGAGACTCTGATTTATAAAATTTTGCTTGAGTCCTGAGTATCCACCATTTTTTAACTCCCAGTTTATTATTCTGGTGCACAGTCATTGTTAGAAGCCGAGCTAAGTCTTCCATCTCCTCCTACTAGGAGTATGTTATTGCAATAAGATAATCAGAATCTCTGTCTCCACATACGCAAAGAAACTGAAAAAAGGAAACAATATTCCCTGTTAATTTTCCCAACTTTTTTTTTTTTTTTTTTTTTTTTTTTTTGAGACAGAGCCTCAAGCTGTCGCTCTGGGTAGAATGCCATGGCATCACAGCTCTCAGCAACCTCCAACTCTTGGACTCAAGTGATTCTCCTGCCTCAGCTTCCCAAGAAGCTGGAGTACAGGTACCTGCCACAATGCCTGGCTATTTTTTGGTTGCAGCCGTCATTGTTGTTTGGCGGGCCCAGGCTGGATTCGAACCTGCCAGCTCAGGTGTATGTGGCTGGTGCCTTAGCTGCTTGAGCCACAGAGGCCAAGCCAATTTTCCCAACTTTTTATAAAAATGTTCAATTATACCAAAAAATTGGAAGAATGGATATTATGGACATACATACAAGGGCTGTCCAGAAAGTATCCAGCCATGTGATATGAAAAATAGAGCCGTGTGGCTGGATACTTTCTGGACAGTGCTCATACAACCTTCTAATGATTCAATAATTGAAAACATTTTGTATGTCACCATATTGGTCTCACTCACATAATACAGACATACACACATGCATGTATGCATGTAGTCAGATCAGTAGCTACACATACAGATTGCTGAGCCATTTGAAATAAGTTGCAGACAGCATGAGCCTTTACTCCTGAATACTTTAGCAGGAATCTCCTAAAAATAAGAACCTTTTCCTAGATGACCATAATACCAGCATCATACTATATCTGTGTGGGTCTAATCAGGAGACAGACCCCCCACAATTATTTAAAAGAGGAAGTTTAATATAAAGAATTATTAAAACACAATAAGAGAGTAACTATAATGTTGTAAAGAGAACTCTAAAGAGTACGCTGGAACTAGAGCTAAGGGAAAGGACCTAAGGTAGGATTGACTGGAAAAGGAGCTCAAACACTGCTAGGTTCAGACTTTGTTGGAGAAGGTCCAGTTGCAGCTAATGGGTGGTGGAAAAGTCCACTGGATTCCCAGGCCAGAACTAGTCCACAGTTACCAGACAAGCACAGGAGACAACTCTCCAAGAGGTCAAGGGTACAGAAAAAGTCAGAATGGCTCCATAGGCACCAGGTTGGAGCACACATTTGGAGAGTCATATCAAAAAAGTCACCATGAGGTAAATGTGACTCAGGGGAAGGTAACTTCTTCTTCACCACCAGGAGTGGGTCTTGATTTATCTAAACCCGTCAAATCACTCTTCTCCTCCTCTAAGCTATCTGGGATCCATCAGAGAGGAAAGCAGAGAGCCCTAACAGCCAACCCTCAACTACAAGAAGACCCAGCCTAGGATAAAGTCCACACTGCTGATGGCAGATCAGAGGGGCTGAAAGAACTCAAGAGACAGGGGTGGGGATTAAAGATGGTGGCTGAGTAACAGCTTCCCTGTAACTGGGCTTGGCGAATCTGGGGAGACAAGACTCCAGACATCTCTGGCCGGTGGGATCTGCCTATGATCATCCCTTTGAGGATACAGGGAGCCAGCAAGGGACTTCT
>CAUYPK010076531.1:0-32940 GCA_963574355.1 Loris lydekkerianus
CATACAATAACTAAGAAAATGCCATGAAGGCTACGTTGAACAGTTTGATGAGAATATTTCAGATTGTATATGAAACCAGCACATTGTACCCCTTGATTGCACAAATGTACACAGCTATGATTTAACAATAAAAAAAAAAATAGATAAATAAAAAATAAAATGCTGATGGTGGTAGAGATGTTCTGGGTGTATGAGCAGGCTCACTATCTTCTGTAGGACTGTACTTGTGGAGGTCTCAGGAAACTCATCTCTTTCAGCAGTATTATATTGGATTGTACATTTCAACCTTTAGGGCCAATAGGTGCACTGATAGGTAAGAGCCAGAATCTCCAAGTGCCAGTGGATATATGTTTACTAGTTGTTTACTCTGTTTTGTTTCAGGTTATAGACTAGTCTATGGAATGCCTGATGCCCTGAGTTCCCTGCTCAGTCCCAGATGGAAGGACAATGCTGTGTAAGACTGGACCATTCAACATTGTCCACAGACACCCCAATGAGAGTATGTAACTTAGGTGACAGAGGAGTGGGGGTACTGGGACTCCTGGTGAATTGTGCCAAGGTTTACACAGTGAGATGGGGGTACATCAGCTCCAATCTTGAGCTGGCAGGAAGGCAATTTGCTTCGCTAACATAATCCTGTCCCAGTTCAGTCCGACACAGTGAGTTCCAGGCCTCAACATCACTGAGAGTCACAAAAATGCCTCTTTCTTTGTCTAAATGGTTTCGAGGCAGAACTTCTTCCCTTAGTCCAAAAAAGACAGCTTTGTGGCTCCCGTGTTCTCTGTGGTAAAACCCTGCTATTCTGTGTAGAGAGGGAGAAGAAGCCTGCCTTGTGGTGCATCCAAGTGAGTACAAGCTGTAAAGTGTTATTGGCAATTTGGGTTGGCCCAAGCTCAAATCCCTAGAAGAGATTCAAGTGCCAGCAGTGGTGGACTAGGTTAGCTAAGCAAGTCCTATGGGGACCAGATTAGGACTGGGCTGTGGACCTTGTCCTCAGGCCTCCTTGGGTTCAGGTGCTGGTTATAACAGGCAAAGTCAAGATAATCTCTTGGTTGCTGGTAGAATGCTCAAGTTGGGGCAGGGTAGGCTAGAGCTGCGGGCCTGGACTAGGGAAGGTAGGCTCTTCTTAGTGGATTAGTGGGAGGCAGTGTAGAGAATGTATTATAGAACACAGACCTCTGGAGACTGGCTGCTAGAATGGTACCCCCCAGCTACAGTTGGAATGCTCAGGCAGGGACAGACCTGCCACCTGGGAAGGTGGGTCCCTCTCAGTGGAGGCAGAATGCTGTGGGGTACATGATTGGAATCACAATTCTTTCCCTCAGCAGCAACAGTGGTCTCTGTCCTGGGGGCACAAATTCACCCAGATCCCTAGCTGCCTCTGGTCCTGCTGCTGGCAGTGGTAGGGGTCAAATTGCTGGGACTGAGTTCTCAGAATGGCAACTGGCAGCAGCTGGAATGCTCAGGTTGGAGAAATGCAGTTGTGCTATGAACTTGCCATCAGGAAGGCAGGTTTTTTTAATAGGCAGGCAGCTGTGGGGTGTGCAGATGCTTGCACTTGCCTCCCTCAGCAGTGGCAGTGCTTATCTACCCTAGAGGCATATGAAAGTGCCCACTCTTCCCACTTCCTCAGTGATCCTGCTGCTGTGACAACAATGGTGGAGGTCCCTGAGCAGGACAGACACATCTGAGATCTGGGCTGTCTCAATAACTCCAGGCTCAAAAGCCTGTGGGACTTCATGTGAGTTTGAGCAATGCAGCAGCTCTTTGCATTAGTCTGGGGGCCTGCAAAGGTCTAAGGGCTCCCCCATAGCTAGGATTTTATAAGTCCCTGGCAGGAATATGGAACCCCAGGATCTCTCACTCATGCTTTCCTCGCATCAGGGAACTTCTCCCATCTTCCCTCTGATCCCAGCAGAGCAGGTGTGTGACTTCCCACTCCTCTACTTTCCCGATTACTGTCACTTTCCTGTCAAGTTCCAATATTCTCTCTTCAACTATCTATCTGAAATGTTACTACCTACTCACTAATTTTTATCTCTTCCTGTGAAAGATGCACACATTAATTGTACCTAGATAGCCTTCTTGAACTGGAATCTCTATACCTCTTTACTGTTTTTTTCCACATTTAACTTAAATATTGAAAAAGAAAACAAGATACAAAGGTTTCTTACCTTGTCAGCAAAATGCTGGATGATGAACGCTTTGTTTGATAGACGAGGCTTTTCAAAAAGAGCACATTTGTTCAAATGTGTGTTGTACAATTTTTGGGCCCAAGTGTCATCTGTACCCTTAGGCATCTATATTCAGGGGAAAAAAAGAAAGAAAACAACATGAATATTGAATCTTGTAATGTATCAGCTGCTGAGGGGCCATTTTTAAACATTACCTAAAAACATTTATATTTAATTTAGGAACTCTTTCCTTCCAAATTTCTCTCTCACTGGCCAAAATCCAATGATTAATGGAGAGTATGACTAACACTTTTCCATGGTGATCCAGTCCATTCTTTGAGTAACTCAATCTCCCTATTCCAGGAATCATCAAATAAACATTTGATCTGCTCTTAAAACAACAAAGGTTCACAAAAAAAGGTGAAATATCATGGCTATTGTGTATGTTCTTAAAGTTCTGTTAAATAAATGTAACATTTATACATAGTGAAATATTTATGTAATTCAGAAAAATGTAAAAGAGAGTAGTTTCCTCTTGCTGTTTCTTACAACTTCCTTATCTCTTCCTGTCTTTTAAAACATGTACATGAATGGGATCATACTATGTGTTTCTTTCATTTTTTTCTTCTTAATTATAGTATTCTCTTATTTATGGCCACTAGATTGTTATTTTTTTTTGTTATTATGACAACTGTCACAGCTTTCTTCTTACATGTATATATACACCTTCCACTCTTGAGTGAAAAGGCATATATGTTTATAATTATGATAAATGGTGTCAAATTTCCTATAAAATATTTTGTAGAAATTCATGCCCTTCATCAGGGGTACATGCAACATTCATTTAGTATTTGCAAATGAAAGGTATCAAGTTAAAACTTACCTATTTGTTTGTTTTGAGACAGGGGCCCACTCTATTACTCAGGCTAGAGTACAGGGGAGTGATCTTAGCTCACGGAAGCCTTTAACTTCTGGGCTCAAAAGATCTTCCTGCCTCAGCCTCCAGAGTAGCTGGGACTACAGGTGAGCACCACCATGCCCAGTAAATTTTTTTGAATTTTTTTTTAATATTTTGTAGAGACAAGGTCTTGATAGATTACCCATGCTCATCTGAAACTCCTGGCCTCCACTCATCCTACTGCCTTAGCCTCCCAAAATGCTGAAATTATAGGCGTGAGCCATCATGCCCACCCTTACATTTGCCTATTTGATAGGTAATAAGCAGTATGCCATTTCTGCTTTCTTTTATGTATTTTTTAAAATTTCAAATGAGAGTGAGAACCTTTCCATTACATGCAAACATGTCTGGATGCTTAGGAGGATCAACTGTGGTAAGATGTAATTTATTGCATATAAACTAAAGAGAAATAAAGAGAAAGAATAGGTTTGCCTAAGCTCACTCAGCTAGTGGTAAAGCTGGAGATACAGTATCCTTTCTAACATGCTGCATCTTCAAATATTAAACCTACAACTCCATCCCTATCATATATGTCAGTAATAAAAGACAACTAGCCAATTTTAAGATATGGCTACTTAAAACTAATAATCAAAATTTGTCCTTTGCTTAATTTCTTACATCTTTAAACAAATTCTATCACTGAATAAAAAGTACTATGTATGAGCACATTTATAACAAATGTGGCTAAAAATTATAATAACTGTATTTAATGCCAAATTTTCACAGATTTTTAGAATCAGCTGAAAAGAGAAAAAAAATTCTCCTAGTTTCACTGTAATTAGAATGTCTGGGGTCTAGCATCCCTTCAAAATGAAAGTTAGCTCAAGCAACTGGAGAAAGAAGAACACTTCAACCCCAAACCCAGCAGAAGAAAAGAAATAACCAAAATCAGAGCAGAATTAAGTGAAACTGAAAACAAAAGAATTATTCAAAAGATCAATAAATCCAAAAGTTGGTTTTTTGAAAAGATCAATAAAATTGATAAACCTCTGGACAACCTAACCAGGAAGAAAAGAGTAAAATCTCTAATTTCATCAATAAGAAATGGTAATGATGAAATAACAACAGGTCCCTTAGAAATTCAAAAAATCCTTAATGAATATTTACAAGAAACTTTATTCTTAGAAATATGAGAATCTGAAGGAAATTGACCAATACTTGGAAGCACGTCACCTTCCAAGACTTAGCCAGAATCAAGTGGGAATGTTGAACAGGCCCATATCAAGTTCTGAAATAGCATCAACCATACAAAACCTCCCTAAAAAGAAAAGCCCGGGACCAAATGGTTTCTCATCAGAATTCTACCAAACCATTAAAGAGGCATTAGTACCTATAGTACTCAACCTGTTCCAAAAATGTAGAAAAAGAAGGAAGACTACCCAACATGTTCTATGATGCTCTGCCTTTTAATCTCACGTGGTCTGCTGAGTCTTCCAGGCAGGAGAGGAGGGCGGCTCACTCACTTCAGCAGCAGTGGTGCTGGGGGGAGGGAGCAGAGCTGGGATGCATTTTGAAGAGATTGTTGCTAGAATTTGTTGAAAACCTGAATGAGGGAATAGGGGAAAGAAGCACATTAAAGATGATTCTGAAGTTGGGGACCCAAGGAACTGAGTGAATGGTCGTGCCATTAACCCAAGATGGAGGAATGACGGGAGAGTAGTAGGTCTAGGGAGAAAATCAGGACTTCTGTTTTGACCATGTTAAGTGAATGTCCGGGTATAGATGCCAAGGAGCCAAGAATATACAAGTCTGGAGCTCAGGGAAGCATCAGACCAGAGACGTAGACTTTTGTCATCAGTCATATATGACAACCAAGAGAAAGAGTACAAAGCACACAAGATGGCCAAGGACAGAGACCTCATGGTGTCTAAAACATTTAACAGTCTGGAAGAAAAGGAAAACCCAGCAAAGGAAATAGAGACGTGAACCACAAGAAGTAGAAGGAAAACCACAAAGCATGGTGACCTAGCAACCAAGTGAAGAGGAGCTTCCAAGAGGGAGTGGTTAGCTGTGCCAATTTCTTTCTTTCTTTCTTTCTTTCTTTTTTTTTAAGAGACAGTCTCACTTTGTAAAGTGCTATGGCATCACAGCTCACAGCAACCTCCAACTCCTGGGCTTAGGTGATTTCTTGCCTCAGCCTCCTGAGTAGCTGGGACTACAGGTGCCCACCACAACACCCGGCTATTTTTTGGTGGCAGTTTGGCCAAGGCCGGGTTTGAACCCATCACCCTCAGTATATAGGGCCGGCGCCCTACTCACTGAGCCACAGGTGCCGCCCAGCTGTGCCAATTTCTTGTCTGACTATGAGTGAAAGAAGATAAAGAATTGAATGGAAAAAAAAAAAAACAACAACAACAAGTCTCTTGGTTGTGTATGGTAGCTCATGCTTGTAATTACCAATGTGGGAGGCTAAGGCAGGAGGATCACTAAAACCCAGGAGTTTCAGATTGCTGTGAGCTAGGCTGACATCATGGCACTCTACCCTTCTAGGGCAACGGAGTAAGATTCTGTTTCAAGAAAAAAGGAAAAAAAAATTTAAAAAGGAAAAATCTCTTTTTGATTTAGATTATTAGATATGTAGACCAGTTTCAATCCATGAACATGGTATTTCCCTGCTCTAGATATTCTAGAAGATATATTGTGGGAGGCTTGGATTATGTTGTTCAATTACTAGCTAATTGTTGGTTAATTGCTGGAAGATCTTGGTCTGGAAAGGCTTGGTTTGAATCTTTGTTAGAGTTGGTTTACTTTGATTTTGCCCTAGAACATGGTCCTTGCTTCTAAGGACTGGCCTTTCTGGAAACGAGTGCCTTAGGTACCCAGTAAGGTTTCTGCAATCTGGCTTGGCAGAAGATTTCTGAGCCAGCTGGGTGCAGTGGCTCATTCCTATAGTCCTAACACTCTGAAAGGCTAAGGCAGTAGGATCGCTTGAGCTCAGGAGTTCGAGACGAATCTGAGCAAAGCAAGATCCCATTTCTACTAAAAATAGAAAAATTAGCCAGGTATGGTGTCACATGCCTGTAGTCCCATCTACCTGGGAGGATGAGACAGGAGGATCGCTAGGTTGCTGTGAGCTAGGCTGAGGTCATGGCACTCTAGCTTAGGTGACAGAGCAAGACTGTCTCAAAACAAACAAACAAACAAACAAAAAACCCAACAAACTTCCACCCTGACTGACCCTTAGTGTCTCTGTTTAGTATTCAGCCCTGTGGCAGCAACAGAGTTTTCTCCTGCATATGGGCAGCTCTGCCCTCAACCACCAAGCAGGTTATTGGAGCCTTCCTTCTGCACAGAGTTCTCTCCAGAGCCAGCCCTGCAAGTTCTAGCTGTATCAGTAGCCCATATTCTGACTTTTGCCTTCTCCAATCGGGGGGCTACTGTGCCCCAACACCCTGGGTAACCGGCCGGAGAGCTGGGCAGACCCGGGCTTTCCTCTTTCTGGCAGGATCACAATCCTGAACTTCCTGTTGTCCAATGCCTGAACTTAATGGTTTCAGATGTTTTTGTCTCATTTGATGATTGTTTATTTGCAGTGGGAAGGCGAGTCCAAGGCTAGTCGCGTCACTGTGGCTGGGGTCAACGTCCCTGTGGTTCAGCATTTGCTGCTTCCCCCGTTCCCCGTACCAGCTCATCATCCTTGCCAGCGACAGTTCTGTGTTCACAGTGTGATATGGGGCAGTCCTTTTGGCTGGAATCAAATCAAATCAAACTGTTTGTAATCTGAAATGAACAAGGACCACTGTAAAAGCTTTGTGGTTGCATTTTTAGGCCTATGTATGTAGGGGACTCCTGGGAGAGGATTCTCAAGGAAGACTCAGTGGGAAATCTTTAGACAGCGAGGTATGGGGCTGAGTGTAAGGGTGACTTCCAGTGGGACGTGCAGGACATGAACCAGAGGCACAAAGCAGGGTCCCTTGGTACGGCAGTGGGGGCCAAATTTCTACCTCAGCCTTCCCCGGCGGTGCACCTGGCCCCCAGGGTACTTATTCACAGGATGGCTCCCCATCTTCATTGTGTCACAGATATTTTCTGCTCTTGAAAAGTCACTGCCCGGGCCCTTTGGGGGTCCCCATGAATGTATTTCCTGCTCTGAGGGATAGTGGTTATCTTTTTTATAGCTGTGAACCATGAATAAAAGTGGGACCCTTAGGTCTGTCCCTGGCCTGGCACATGTAGTCTCCTAACAGGCCCCAGGTTATCAAAGTCTGTTATATATTAGAATTTCATCACTGTTATCTAGAGGGTAGCTGAGTATTCATTATTCATCAATATGTTCCATAATAATGCTTACCAAATTGTTTATCAGCAGCCTTTTATTAAGCACCTAGGATACACAGGTAGTGTGTTAGCTTCTGGAGTCCCCCCCTATCCCTGACCCAGGGACCATCTCAGATGCTTGAGTGAGTCTGTCCTTAATGAGCTCAGACAGAGGTCACCAAGATGTTCAAGACTGAAAAGCTCCAGGCAGTCAGCATTTCAACCTCCTTCTATTTTTCTGCATTGCCAGCGGGACTCAAGGGTTTCCCTCTGAGAGGAACTAGGGAGGTCAAGTGCTCTGCCTGAGGGGCTTAGGTGTTAGACTCCAACATCCTGTTTACATCCTGCCTCTCCACTGACTTGCTGTGTGACCTGAAGCAAGTACCTTCCACTCTTTGGGCCTGGTTCCTGAATATTCAAAATCTCTGAAAATCCTGATTCCAAGCATGGGAGGAGGTGAAGAGACCCATGTTCCCTGCCTTGCTGCTTCTTGTGTTTTCATGGACTGATCATTAAGAAGATGTCACTTCATCACAGTGAGACAGTAGATAAAACAATGGCTTGATTTCTTTTTGTGAAAGGCACTTTGTAAATGGAAACATACCATTCAAGTCACCTGAGGCTCTGAGTGAGCACGCTTTGCCCTGCAGACGGTTTCATCAGCAGTTTCTGCCCCTTATCACAAGCCAGCCTATCTGTGATTCAGTATGAGCTAAGCAGAGGCTCATGGGGGGGGTGAGGGGGGGTTCCGGACCACCCCACTAATCCATGCTTTCTCTGGAATGCTCCCACTTGTTTACAGTCTGGGCAATTTGCCTCCTGCAGCTGTGTGACTCAGACTGGGAGAGCTTCCAGCCTCGCCCTGAGCCAGGGCTCCCCGGAGTCAGACACTGGCCCCTGTGTCTCAGGCTCCTGGAACCTTCCAGTAAAGCCGTCCACCTCCACCCACCCCCGGCCACCATCAGGCACGACCCAGGCCCACACAGAGACATCCCCCCTAGTCAGCACCCCGAGAGAGCAAGTGGTGTGCCCGAGCCCCACGGGTTTGTCTTATTTAGCTGTAGAATGTAAGTTGACTTCTGATCGGGGAAGTTCCCGGTTTTATTTGGGGCTCTGTGTAAGAATAAGCAATGTGAGACGAGAGCACAGAAGAGGCCTCGGGTCTTAGCAGGGGTCTGTGTACCCTGAGGGGTCCTGACAGCTTGAACCCTATTAGCTTCCCAGTAAACCTGACTGTGTTTGGGATTCGTCAAAGATCTGGAATAACTGCTCCCTGCACCTTAAGTAATTATAATTTAGAGTGAAGTAAGACAATTGCATGCTGGATATTTATTTCAGAATCAAGCAACCACTGTGTCATTTAGATTGGAGACAGCATCCTTTTTAAAACATTTTCCCTTCACCATAAAGCAGCAGACGGTCCCGGTGCCCTCCTGCAAACAGCTGTATCAGAGAGGCTCACCCAGAAAGCACCTTTCCCTCCATCCAAGGAGCCCTGCCCAGAAACACGACCCTTATTCTTGCTCCTCCTCTCCGGGGCCATCCCTGTTGTGCCGCCCAGCCCCGCAGATGCCGGCCACATTTAGTACGTCACAGCCAGCTTCCATGTTTTTAACTACAAGAATTGTCTAGAAATTCATTGAACCAGATCATCAAAAGATTGGGAATAATCAGCAGGCGACAAGAGAAAGTGTCCTGTAGCTGGCTGGCGACGTTTTCAAACTCTCCTGGTTTAAAGATTCCAGAACAATTTTATTTGAATAGTCTGTGTTGTACTCAAAGTAAATATTAATTCCATTATGCCATAAACTTTTATTTATCATGACAGCAAGTCATAAAGTTCTCTTACTAGAATATAGCTTCTAAATTGCGTATCATAGATGAGCTACAGCACACACACTGGTTTCTAGTGGCGATTACCCACCATCCTTTATGCAAGCCGGCATTAAATGCGCTTTCTAAATATGAGTCACAGGCTGAGCTTATGCAGAAAATCTTCCATGGCTATTATCCAAGAGGCCAGAAATATGAGGAGAGGATGACAGAGGAGTGACTGCAGCGGGGCAGGGCTGGACACAGGGGTCAGAGGGCCCCCGGTCACCCAGCAGTAATTCATGTGACGCGTTCTTCGCATATTGTGGGTCTGACTTTTTAAATTATATAAATTGCTCATTAGAAGGGACTTGTAATTGCCTTACCCCGTGGTATTGTGAGAAGTGTAGGTTTTAATTATTCTTTTTTGATTTGTAGTTTGTGGTTTGACTTTTTTAGAGTGATAGTTTGGAAAAAATATGGGTCTGCTTTAATTGTGCTAAGTGAAAATAGATGACTCTGTCAAATTCCTTGACTCTGAGTTTGGAGAGTACAGGGGGTTTTATGGTTTCCTGGTCCTCATTGATGACCGTAGGGGGTTTGTCACACTGGGCCTGGGGAAGGGCCTGGGAGCGTCTGGAGGCTGTGCTTTGGGTTCTTTTCAACCCTCAGATGACACGTGTGGAGCCACAGTGTCATGATGGAACCACAGCTCAGGGGCATCCCCTCACCTCTTTTTCATGGCATGGACAGGAAAGGAAACACCAGCGCCCTCCTCTCATCATCTTTGGGGAGTAGGGTTAGGCACAATGGGTGCTGGGCGTAGATGGGGCACCCCCAGAGTGTCTTCTGCAGAGGTGCCTCTCTAGCACCCTTCATGAGGGCTGCTGGGGACTCCCACAAGAAGGCCTGTGCCTGCTAGAGTCCACCAGAGTTAAGCTGTGCTGAGCTCTGGAATGGGCTGTGGGCTTTCCCAGGCCCTGTCATCCAGCTCGTGGAATTGATGAGTAGTGAGACAGAGCTTGGCTTCAGGGGTAAACTTCCAGGACTTGCTCTGGCTCCTCTGCAGCCACTGATGAATAAAAACTCGATTAGGCCGCTGGTCCTTGAAAGGCTGCTATTTTCAGGCTCACTTTTGGAAAGGCAGGAATTTCTTTTTCCAAGATAAAATTATGCGTTTGTCAATATAGCAATAGCATCGACTGCTTTCTCTTAGGGGTCTCTCTCCTTAATTATTCTCCGTCAGAAAGCTTTTCTCTTTGAAGCCTGGTTGGCGCGGGGCTTCCACGCATCTGCTGATACAGAGATGAGCCCCCGCCCACACCTGGCCTCGCCCCCCTTCTTAGAGCAGCTCACCTCTCACCAACTGTAGAGGGGACGGGCTTTGTGAGTCTAGGAATGGTTTTGTCATTAAGCCCCACAGCCCACGTCCCCTCTTTTCATCACCTGTTTTATGCATGTGCATTCTGTTCCAGGACAGATTTCTGTGACATGAAAAATACACTAAATATGGGCTGCCACAGTAGCTGTCATTAACCAACCACTAGTTGTGCCTTTATAAATTTTTACACACTGCTAAATTATAAATATGCGATGCTGGGAATAATGAAATATGCACCTATAATATCTGCAGTTAGAAGATTTGCAATTCTGCATGCACGTGCCATAAACAAGGAGGAGCTGGGATGTCACCTGTTCCCCAGTCAGAGGCCCTGGTGCGTCCGCATCCCCCTCCTCCACCGAGACTCCCTCCTGAGAGTCTTTCATCTTGAGGGGAGCCCTTGGGAGGCCTTCTCCGTGCAGGCTTCCCTGCTCTGTGCTTTTCCTCTGTTGGTCATATGGATCCAATGAGGATGGCTCATGTTTCAGACTTGCACTAGGCTGGCAGCCCATAGCTAAACTAGTCTTCCAAGTCCCTCACAGTCTATGGAGGAAGACGGACGAGTTACCAAGTGAGGGCAGTGCAGTGAGATGAGGGCCAGAGGGGAGGGCAGGACTCAGTTGCTGCAGGTGGCTGAGCTGACCTAGAACATGCTCTGCTCTGCAACCTCTCTGTGTCCCGGTCTCCGCACCTGTGACTGGGGGCGGCACCTTCCTCTCTGGGCTGTTGGGAGCATTACTACATGCAAAGTGTTTATTTAGAGTGGCGTCTGGCACAAATGAAGCACTCAGTAAGTATGAATTATCGTAACCTCCATTGTTACTGCTTCATTTTTTCTTACATTTTGCCTTGGGCTGGGACAGTGACTAGACTGCTCTCTTCCCCGCTAAAGAATGCAGTTTGCACCACGAGGTTTGACTTAGAGACATTGCATTTTCTCCAAAACACAAATATCTTGTCTTTATTTTTATGTGAAAAATAATCTCTGGTTGACTCCTTTCTCGGACACAGCTCACCTGAATGTAATAAAGGCCAAGCTGCCCACACGGAAAAAAAAAAAAAAGAGAGAGAGACAGGAAAAGAATCTCTGGCCAGGCTCGGTGGCTCACGCCTGGGATCCTAGCACTCTGCGAAGCCGAGGTGGGAGGATCCCTTAAGGTCAGGAGTTTGAGATCAGCCTGAGGAAGATTGAGATCCCGTCTCAACTAAAAATAGAAAAAGAAGCTGGGTGTGGTGGCCAGCACCCGTAGTCCCAGCTACTTAAGAGGCTGAGGCAAAAGGATTACTTGAACCCAGGAGTTAGAGGTTGCTGTGAGCTACAATGATGCCATAGCAATTCTACCTAGCGTGACAGAGTGAGAGTTGGTGTCCAAAAAAAAAATCTATTGTAGGCCAGGAGAGGTTGCTCACATCTATGACCCTTGCACCCTGGGAAGCTGAGGTGGAAGGACCCCTTGAAATCAGGAGTTTGAGACCAACCTGAGCAAAGGTGGGACCCTATGTGTACTAAAACTAAAAAAAATTAGCCATGTGGTGGCAGGTACCAGTAGTCCCAGCTGCTTGGGAGTCTGAGGCAGGAGCATTGCTTGAATCTAGCAGTTTGAGGTTGCTCTGAGCTATAATGGGACTCTTTCTCAAAAAAAAAAAAAAAAAAAAAATCTGTCATAAACATGAGAACTGTATAAAACTATACAGGCGGTAAAAATCCCCCCTCAATGCAGGGTGTATACACACCACATGCCTATATGAAACAGGGCTATACTATATGTGTCACATTTAAGCACAACTATTAATATATATTTGGACGTTATCTATGTGATAAAAATCAACACATTTGCCTGCTGCATAGTAACCTATTGTATTGTCTTGCCCTTTTTGTTGGGTGTAGTTACAGTGGGTCCGCTGCTTTGTTCACCGACTGAGTGTGTCTGAGCAGCTGCTGGGACCCATTGCTCTAGGCCTGGAGGTGTCGTAGCAGGTAGATGAACGCTCTAGAGAACGGGCGTGCACAGAAAGAATGAGAATGAATGTGTGTCAGATGCTTGTGAGAGATGGTGGGGAAAACAGATCAGAGAGAGTCAGGGTGGGGAGTGGCAGGGAGGCCTGACTGAGGCGATAGGACACTGGAGCTGAAGGACTCTGGAGCCTGGGCAAGGAACGTTCTGGTTACAGCAGCAGGTGGGAGGCTTTGAGGTCCTGCCACAAGGGGCATGAACCCTGGACACGTTCTGCTGAGTGAGAGAAGCCAGGCACAGAGGACGCACACAGTGCGTGTTCCTGCTTCTCTGAGGCATCTAACTTGGGGAACTTCACAGAGGCAGGGATTAGAGAGGGGTCACCAGGAGCTGGGCAGGGAGGGACGACGAAGAGTTACTGCTTGGTGAGCACAGACTTTCTGTTTGCGAAGATGAAAAGTTCTGGAATGAACAGCAGTGATGATGGCCGCACAACAAGGTGAATGTCCTTAATGCCAACCACTTAAAAATGGTTAAGATGGGAAATGTTATGTTCTGTGTATTCTACCTCCATTTGAAACAAAAGGCCTTGAAATGGGAGCTTGGGATTGGATGGAATGAACGTACCGGGTCTGATTTAGTTAGCATTTTGTTAACGGATGGTTGTTCCCAGTCTTTTGTTATTACAAACAATATTTTAATAATATCGGACAATTATTTTATATCCCTATGTGATTTCATAATTATGTGAATATTTATGTAAAATAAATCCTAGAAGGGGAATATTTCTATTATGGACTGTGTGACTTTTTCTCTTCACAGGTATAGACAAATTACCCTCCATAGATGCTGATTAAACTATATTCCAAATAACGCTACATGAGATTATCTGTTTGCTCAGACATTGCCACAACATTGTGTTCATTTCTTAAAAAACGTTTGCAGTTCTGACATATAGATTCTTATGGTTTTATTTTGAATTAATTAATTAAACACATTTATTTTTCTATGAACTATTTAGATAGTTGTAAGGTTTTGGTCTTATTGGTTGGGAGAGCTTTTTTTTTTATATATACTCGAATATAAGCCAAGTTTTTTCGGCACAAAATTTACAGAAATCAGCTTTTTTTCCTATGATGTATATTGGAAATAATTTCTCTTTTTTTCATTTGATTTTGATTTTTTGTTTTTTGGCCATGGCATCGGCCTAGCTCACGGCAACCTCAAACTCCTGGGCTCGAGTGATCCTCCTGCTTCAGCCTCCCAAGTAGCTGCACCACCATGCTCAGTCAATTTTTTTCTACTTTTAGTACAGATGGGGTCTTGCTCTTGCTCAGGCTGGTCTTAAACTCCTGAGCTCAAGCAATTGTCCTGTCTTAACCTCCCAGAGGGCTGAGACTATAGGTATGAGCCACCATGCTTGGCCTGATTTTGTATTTTTTAAAAAATATTGTTTGTGGACATTAAAAAATTCTAAGTACTCAAATGTATCTGTCTTTTCTTTTGTGAATTCTAAGGTGTATGGCATTGTGGACAGGCCTTGTCTTATGCCAAAATTACAAGAAAACTTTATCTAGTACTTTAACAGTTTCATTTTTTTCTTGGAAGGGTTTAGAATGTATTGTGGCAGAAAGGTTAGGGTCAGTATACAACTTTATTTTTCTTTTCCAGATAGCTTTTCAAATATCCCCAAACTATTCATTGAATAATCATCTAGCACTTATTTTCCTGCTGGTAGGCACATGCCTTCTATGTACTAAATTTCCAGTTGTATCTGGATCTATTCCTGGACTGTCTCTTGCATTTTGATGATTTCTCTGCTCATTCTCACTCTCCTGCCACACTCCCAGTTATGGTAGCTTTAGAGTACATTTTCATATTTGCTTAGAAAGTCTCACTTTTACTACTCTTCTTTTTTGTAACGTTCTTGGCCACTTTCGGCGTATTCTTTAATGAAGTGGAGTATTAGATCTAAAAGCAAGACCAAGACAGGACACCCAGCTCTGGCTGGTGTTTTTATCGTATGCACATCCTCAACCCACCCAGCAACCTAGTATCACTCGTCTGTTCTCCAACACCATCGTTTTGTCTTTTTGGAAATGTCTTATAAATGGAATTGTACAATATGGAAACTTCCGGCCCCGTTCTTTCCTCCTTCGGCTCCCTGCTCTTGTAATTCATCCAAGTTGCTGCACAGATCAGCAGTTCATTCATTTTTTTTTTTTTTTTTTTTTTTTTGCAGTTTTTGGCCAGGGCCGGGTTTGAACCTGCCTCCTCCAATGGACGGGGCTGGCGCCCTACTCTTTTGAGCCACAGGTGCTGCCCAGCAGTTCGTTCCTTTTTTGTTGCTGAGTAATATTCCACTGTATGCACACAGCGGTTTACACATTCACTGAATAAATAAGATTGAAGTGATTATGAATAGATACTCTACATCTATTTATGTGTATATTGTCATGTAAACAGTTTTTCATTTCTCCAGGGAAAATACCCAGGAGCAGGATTGTTGTATATAGGAAACATAATGCATTTTGCATTCCTAGGATAAATCCCATTTAGTCATAGTACATTATTCTTTTTATAGATTGCTGAATTTTATTTCCTAAATAAATGGTATGATTAACTTCATAAAACTTCTTATTGTTTTGTGCATTTATGTTTTCTGTTTTTGATATTCTAATAGTGGTACATGGGTATGTCATTCTGATCTCAGTTTGCGTTTCTCTGATGGTTGGTGATGTTGGACAACTTTCCATTTGCTAATTTTCCATGTCTATTTTCTGTTAAGTGAAGGGTCCCTTCTAGTTTTTGCCTATTTTTTTATTGGGTTGTTTCTTTGCTGTTGAGCCAGTCTGTAACTTGTCTTTTCATTATCTGAAGAGTGTCTTTCATAGAGCGAAAGTTCTACAATGCTGAGGAAGTGCGATTTATCAATTGTTACACATTCTTTACTTGGTGTCGTATCTAGAAAATCTTCGCTTAACTCCAGGTCTTGAATATTTTTTCCTATGTTTTCTTCTAAAAATTATGTGATTTTACATATTATACTAAGATATATGATCCATTTAGAGTTAATTTTTGTATAAAGTATGAGGTTTAGGTTGAAGGGTTTTTGTTTTTTGCATATAGATGCCCTATTGTTCTAACAACACTTACTGAAAAAAAAAATTATCCTTTCTCCATTGAATATGCCTTTTCACCTTTGTCAAAAATCAATTGTCTGTATTTGTGAGGTGTATTTCCGGTATGTCTATTTTGTTCTGTTAAACTATCTGCTTGTCACATCACCAATGCCACCCTGTCTTGTTTGTTGTAAATTTATATAAATCTGGAAATTAGGCACTCTAATTTCCCTCAACTTAGTATTCTGTTGTGAAATTCTGTTGGCTATTCTAGCTCCTTTGCCTTCCAGCATAAATTTTTGAATCAGCACGTCTATAGCTACAAAAAGAATCCTGTTGAATTTTTTATTGGTAATGTGTTACATCTATGGCTCACTTTGGGGGAAATTTGAAATCTTTACTACATCGGAGTCTTCCAGTACATGACCACAGTACAGTGTGTCTAAGGGTGGCACGTTAATGAATTCAACCGACAGTAAATCAGAAATATTCAGACAAAAACCCAACAATCCAACAATAAAAATAGTACAAATTTTTAAAAATATAGCATAACAACTATTTACATAGCATCTACATCACTTTAGATGTTATACGTTATCTAGAGAAGGTTTGAAATATACAGGATTGTGTGAGTTATACACAAATACTACACTGTTGTGTATGGGACTTGAGCATCTGTGGGTTTTGATATCTGCAGGGGTTCCTGGAACCAATCTTCAGATACCGAGGGATGCCTGTATATCTCTCCATTTGGGTCTTTCTTGATTTCTTTCATTGCTACTTTTTTTAGCATAGAGATGCTATATATATTTTGTTTGATTTTTACCTAAGTATTGCAATCTTTTGTAGCTTTTGTAAATATTACTATTTTTTATAATTTGGCTTCCAATAATTTATTGCTAGTGTGTAGGAATATAATTTAATTTTATTCATTCATCACATAAATCATCACATAACCTTGCTAAACTCACTTGAATTATGCAAGTGTTTGTGGTTTTTTTTCCCCTGTATATTTCTTAGGATTTTCTGTATGCTATCTGAAAAATATTAATAGTAACTGTTAACGCTTCTTCCCTTCCAATTTACATGACTTTTATTTCTTTTCTTGCCTTATCGTACTGGCTATGATTTCTATACAATGCTTGGTGGGAGTTGTGAGCATGAACATTCTCCATCTGCTCCTAATCTTAGGGGGAAACATTCAGTCTTTCACCATTAAGCAAATTAGTTGTAAGGGTGCTGTAGAGACCGGTCATCCCAGGTTGAGAAAGTTCCCTTCTATTTCTAGTTCACTGAGGCCATGTTAATTTCATGAATGACTTTTGAATTTTGTAGAAATAAATTCTGTTTATCAGTTGATATAATCACGTGGTTTTTTTCTTCTTTAGATTGTTAATATAGTGATTGATTTCTGGACATTGAACTAGCTTTGCATTCCTAAGGTAAATTCTATTTGGTCACAATACATTATTCTTTTTATATGTTGCTGAATTTTATTTCCTAATATTGTACTGAGAATTTTTGTGTCTGTATTCCTGAGGGATATCAGTTTGTAGTTTCTGTTGTTATTGTTATTCTATTGTTGTTTTGGTATTACAGTAATGCTGTTCTCATAAAATAAGTTGGGAGATGCTCCCACCTCTTCTATTTTCTGGAAGAGATTGTATAGAATTGGTACTGTTTCTCCTTTAAATGTTTAATAAAATTTGTCAGGAAAACCATTTGAGCCTACAGAGCGTCTTTTTGTCAGACAATTTTGAGCTGCTAATTCAATTTAAATAGTTGTAGGACTATTCAGGTGACCTGTTTCATCTGGATAACTTTTGGCATTTTGTGATTCTCAAGGATTGGTTCACTTCATTTAAGCTGTTGGATTTATGAGTGTAGAGTTGTTCTTCGTTTCCCCTACTAGCTTTTTAATGTCTATGAGGCCTAACATCTTTTTTCTCATTTCTAACATGGGTAGTATTTTAGTTTTTCTTTTCCCAGTCATTCTTACTAGAGGTTTTAAAATTTTATTTCCCTTTCAACAAACCAGCTTTTGCTTTCATTGTTTTTTCCTGTTGTTTTTCTGTTTTCAGTTACCTTTGCAGTTCATTCTCAGGCATGTTTACTGTCTCCTTTTGGCTTGCTCTGGGCTTTTATTTGCTATTATTTTTCTAGTTTCTGTATTACTGATCGAGATCTTTTTTTCTTTTCTCATGTAAGCTTTTAACAATATGAGTTTCCCTGTAAGGACTGCTTTGGCTGCATCCTACAGACTTTGATATGCTATGTTTTTATTATTTGATTAGTTAAGAATATTTTCTAATCTCTTTTGAGTCTTTTGCTTTGACCAGTGGGTTATTTAGAACAGTTTTCTTTTTACTCTTCAAGTATTTGGATTGTTTCCTCTTATTTTTTTGTTACTGAATTCTCAACTAATTTAATTAACGTCAGGGAATATACTTGATATGATTTTAAGTCTTTTAACTTTCCAAAATCCTGTTTTATGACCTCAGGTAGGATCTTGGTGAACATTCCATGTACACTTGAAAAAAAGTGTTATTCTGCTGATCACTGGGTAGAATGTTCTCTAAATGCCAATTAGAGTCCCTGGGTTGATGGTTTTCTATGTTCTTGATTTTCTGTCTACTCATTTATCTGTTACTGAAGTTTCTAACTGCAATTTTGTTTATTTTTCCCTTTCAGTTCCTTAAGTTTTTGCTTTATGTATATTAAAAACTGTTGTTATGTTCACACATGTTTATGATTGTCACGATTCACTCTTTAATGATTATGTGGTCTCTCTCTTTAATTCTGGTAATGTTTTCGCTGTGTAGTCTGCCTTGTCTAATACTAATATAGTCACTTCAACTTTATTTTTTTTAGTGTTTATATATCATTTTTTTACTTTTAACCTACCCATACCGTTAAATATGAAGTGAGTTTTTCATAAACAATAGATAGTTGGTCTTTTTAAAATTATTCATTTTGTCAATCTCTGTATTTTAATTATTGTATTTAGGTAATTTATATTTAATGTAATTATCGGAGTGTTTTAGTATTATCTGTTTCCTCTGTTTTTCTTCCTTTGTTTTCTCTTTCCTCTCTCCTTTTATGTTATTTGAGCATCTTTTAGTATTCTATTTTATATATTATATTTTTGAATACACCTCTTTTTTGGTGGTTGCTATATGGACTATAATATATTCTTAATGTTTCACTGTCTACTTTTACAATCAACATTTACCACTTTGGGTATTTACCATATGAAAGTGGAACATAGAACCTTTACTGCCATATAGAACCCTTTCTCTCTCACCCTTATATTTTACCTATTTTATATATTATATCTACATACATTGAAAGCCTCAGTATGGAGTGTTATAATTTTTGCTTTCAGCCCTCAGACGCATTTTGAAGGGCTCAAGGGAGAGTAGTCTATTTACCCAGATGTTTGTTAGTTCTCTTGCTCTTTCTTCTTTCTTGATGTTCCAAATTTACTTTTGTTATGTAATCCCCTCCCCTCCGAAGAACTTCTTTTAGCAATTTTTTAAAGCAAGTCTACTGGCAACTAATTATTTTAGTTTTCCTTCACATCATATTGACTTTACTTCACTTTCATTTCTGAAAGATATTTTTGCTGGATCTAGAATCCTGGATTGACAGTTCTTTCTTTAATCACTTAAAAATGTTTCTTTCATTTTTTCACTTTTTTTGTCTCTGTGGTTTCAGATGATAAATCTGAAGCTATTCAAATAATTGTTCTCCTATAACAAGGTTCAGATAGTAAATATTTCAGGCCTTGCAGCCCATATAGACGGTATTACAACTACTTACCTCTGCTACCGCATCACTAAAACAGTTCTGGACAATATGTAAAGGAATGATTATGGATATGTTCCAATAAAACTTTATTTACCAAAACAGACAGTGAGCCAGATCTGGCACCTGGACCATAGTTAGCTGGCCTCTACCCTATAAATGATGCATTATTTTTTCTCTGGTTGCTTTCAAGGTTTTTTTCCCTCTGTTTTTAGTTTTCAACAGTTTGATTCAGATGTGTCTCATTATGGATTGCTTAGATTTACCCTGCTTGGAGCTCATATTTAAGCTTTTAAATATATAGGCTTATGCCTTTTGCCAAATTTGGGATGTTTTCAACTGTTATTTACTCAAAATTTTTTCTGTGCTACAATCCTTTTCATCTTTCTTCCAATACTGCAATAACACCAATAATAGACTTTTTTATATTGTCCCACAATTCCCCGAGGCTCTGTTCTTTTTTTTTTTAAATCATTTTTCTCTGTTGTTCAGATTGGATAATTTCTATCCTCAGGCTCACTTTTTTTTGTTTGTTTGTTTTTTCCTGTAATCTCCATTTTGCTATTTAACCCGTGTGGTGAGTTTTCTGTTTGGGTCATAGTAATTTTCGGTTCTAAAATTTCCACTTGGTTCTTTATATTTTGTTATTTATTTTCTGAAAGGTTCCATCTTTCCATTTGTTTAAAGAGTGTTTACCTTTATTTCTTGGGACATTTTTATAATAGCTGCTTTTAGTTTTTGCCAGGTAATTCTACCATCTATATCTATTTCTATGAAAGTTGAATTTTTTATTCTAGTTTTACTATGCCTGCCAGATTTGGATTGCATTTTGTGCATTTTGAATAGTTTGTTATGACACTCTAAGTCTTGTTTAAATCTGAAGGAGAATGTTGATATTTTTGTTTTGGTAGGTAATCAACCCAGTTGAGGTAGACTGCAAGTTTTAACTAGGCTTGTTTGGACCGTGATTTAAACATTAGTTCTATTTTCTGGACCTTCTGTTGTCCTATCAGGAACTATCTTGTGTGTCCTCTGCCCAGTGGCCAGTCTGGACAGGGGTGACAGCCTATCCCATCGCCAGGTTCTCTAAGTCTTTGGTATCGCTATTAGGTCGGTTCTAGGCTATGCAGCTCAGAGGTGAGCCCGGGAGTTCAGACACAACTTTATAAGATCCTTGCCCTCCACCATCTCCTAAGGGATTCTCTTTTTCAGTCATTTGGCTGAAAAGCTGGGATTTCAGTTGCCCTGCTGTGTTTTGTAGATCCCGTGTGCATAACTGAAGCCACACCAGTAGGTAGAGAAGAAGAAAAAACAGAAAAGGGGATCTTCCTCCCCCTTCTGGGGCTACAGTCTTTGGAGTTTCCCTTTGCTCATGGTTTTAGGCACCTGTGGCCCCCACCGTCACTGCCATCACCACTACAGGATTGCCTGGGGATTACAGTACTAGAGCATAGAAAAAGGATTTTAAAAAGTAAAGAAAAATAAGTGATTTCCTCTGCTCTGAGGGTTTGGGGGTCTCTTTCTTGCTCCTTGAGCTGCAATCAGAGAGCTTCCCCTGCAGCTCCCTTTCCACATCCTGGTGTCCCACCCCCATTTTCAGGCTGCCCACGCTCAGCGACAAAGAGACGGCAGGGCCCCAGGCTGCATCTGTGGTATTTCTAGCTCTGGTCTTCTCCCGCAGTCTGCCTGTTTCTGTGTATTTCCAGAGTCTAATGGGTGCTCCAGCACCATCTGGGTCTTACACCCTCAGTCAGAGTGCTCTTTCTGTCCAGCCCTGGAGCACAACTGTTTCCACGTATTTTTCCTCACTCTCCCAGGCTTCCCCTCTGCCCTTTCCCCTCTTTCAGCAGGGTTTGCTGTCCTCTGGGCACCTTCCAATGTGCCCTTCCTGACTCTGATGACTTTATTTTGGTTTTTTTTCTTCTTCTTTCCTGAGCTCTGCAAACTCATATTTTATTTCCCTTTGATGCAATTTCATGCTTTTCCCAAGCTTTTTTGTATCTCTGCCTGGAGATGTTATTTTAAAGAGGCCCTTGTTTTATTTTCTTTTTGATTTGCGGTGTTTGGTCAACAATTTCTAATGGCTCCATGGCATTTTTCTTATTAGTGTTCTTCATTCATTTCTATCTTATTCCTACTTTTTTCTATATTTTTACGCTCATTAATTTCTGGTACCTTTCCTGTTATTTTTAGTCTTTCCACAAAGTGGATTTTCATACCTTTCTCCCATACTGATCTACTGTTTGAAGAAGTTCCTTAAGGAAGAGGATCCAGGGGAGGGTTTCTGGCTACTATGAAATTTTCTTGAATCACAATGGTCCTTAAATACGGAGCTGTAATGTGCTCATGAACATTTACTTCTCTCCAGCCAACAGAAATCAGCAGCTGCAGGGAAGCTACTGATTCAGTGTCTCTTCTCGGCCCCTGTGCCCAGACCCTGTCCCTCACCCAGCTCTCTATACTACCTGTGAGGAGTTCCTTGCTGCCAGTCTTAGTCTATTTCTGTTGTTCTGGACTTAAGTTTGTTGGTTTTGTGCCTTAGGGCACATGCTGTCTGTTTTGATGAACTGCACTCCGGGCTTTGCCTCAGACCTGTGGCTGCAGACACCCTGGTTAGGGATCTCCTTATAACCGTGTCAGACCTTTACTGCCTTGGTCAGCCCTTCTCCAGACACCTTTAAAAGACCAGAGATAATTTCTCGACATTGAAACCAGAGTCGGCATTTCTCTTGTTCTCCTTAGTAACGGAGTGATTTCCTAGAGAGAACAAGGGTGACTTCGTATTTACTCCACCATGTTAAAGGCAGAATTTGGGTAGGTTCATTTTTTAAATGATACATATTATCAAGTTGCCCTCACTAATCTTAGACGTCCTTACATTTTCTTTATAAATTTAACCCATTGTACTAGGAAAGAATTGTAGGAAAGGGACAGTCCCTGTGGAAAAGCAGGACAGTTTGGGAAGGTGGCTGCTTAACTGTAACCACCAGCCATCTTGGGAAGGCAGTGAGGAAGCAGGGGGTGGGCACCAGGGAGCTGCCAGAGGCACAAAGGGGCTGCTTGATTCAAGGGTTCCATGTTTTAAAGGCACTTTTGCATCAGGGACCTTAATTCCCAGACAGAGTACACAAACAACCTCACTGTTCCAGAGAGGTGATTTGTAAGGACAGGGAGCTTGTTCCCTGGGGAGGGATCCATTCCCATCCTGGACATCAGGGGCTCCCAGTAAGTCCTCACACAGACTGAAGCCTGCCTCTCGGTGTCCTTGTCATGTGGTGCTATCCGCAGTCCTCTCCATGCACAAGGCAGAGGTTTAAATACTCAGGCAGAGTTGTTCAGCTGAAGACCTTCCCCGCAGCCAGCTCTGGAGGGGATGGCAGAGTTAGGTGGACACAGCTCCACTGCCCAACAGGGAAGGGGTCTGGGGAGATGTTGCAATGGCGGCCTCAGGGGTTGGGCTTTCAGGCTCTGTTGTGGATAGAGACTCAGTTTGTAGTCCCTGCCGATTCATCCTCTCTCAGAGGGGCTGGTTCTGTGCTCCTGGCCCTGTGTGCCCATGGCGCTGTCCGTGGTACTGAACCGTGCTTTCCGACCATCCGTTTGTCGTGAAACCTGCGTGTCTTAGTGATGGCTTTAACCATTCTCAGCCAAGTGAGCAAATGGGCTGAGAAGGGAGAGAAAACAGAGCTGTGAGAAAGGAAGAGAGCTGGGCTTTTAAATCACCTTGGAACACACGAAATTGCAACTCTGGCTTCATGACTGCGGCAGCTGATTCCATGCGCTGTCAACAAATCTTTCACATTTCTGACAGTTATAGGTTCTCCCAGGGACGTAACTCTTCCCACTCCCACACCTGCATTTATGGAGCTCAGCTGCAGGTGCACCCCCAGAGGCCTGAAAGTACTTTCCTGTACATCTGAGATCTCGCATTAACTGCCACTGACCACCGGCAAACCTAACTCTCCTTCCAAGTCCCAAAGAGACTCTCAAAGTTCTAATCATCCTGGGACTCACTGTAGCTGAAGGGCAGACATGACCTTGAGACACTGGCAAGAAGAATGATTAGATTCAGAGGAAGAGAGAGCAGGAAGGAGGGTGTTGAAGGGGTTTTGGACTCCGGGGTCAGTGACGGGTGTCAGAGAGCACAAAGAGCAGATCAGAAATGGTTGAAGGTTCAATTTCATTGTTCCTTCTCCTGGAAAGCAATTGGCAGCTGCTGAATTGCAGAGCAGCGCTGGGGCCAGGGATCATGTTGAATCTGCCCGCACACCTTGGGACCTCGTGCTGCTGCAGAGGAGGTACTTGGGCTTGGAGCTGCAGATGCATTATCTCTGCTGTCAGCTGGAGAAAACTGTCTGGGTGTAAAGGCTAGGACTTGGCCTAGGCCCCTTTGTGGGGAATGCAGAATTTGGTTTGATGTTTTCTCTTCTATGCAAAAGATTTGAGGCCTAGGGACCAGGCAGGTCAGATGCCTTCTCCATTTCCCTCCCCTCTGTGTAGAATAACTCGGCAGATCAGAGTAGATCATGGGAAGCAGCCAGGCCTACCTGTGACCCTGGTCAATCGCTTGCTAAGTGGGTCAACATGGGCAATTCTCGACACTTTTCTGAGCTGCAAATGTCAGATGTGGGTTGTTCTGCTCCTGAGGACCTTGTTTTTAATCTCCTGAAGCTGCCTTAACAAAGGACCACAAACTTGCTTGCCTAAAACAACAGAAATTACTGTCTCGCTGTTCTGGAGGCCAGAAATACCAAATCCAGGTGTGGGCAGGGCACGCTCCTTCTGAAGGCTCCTGGGTAGGGTCCTTCCTTGCATCTCCCAGCTTTCTGTGGCTCCAGCCATCCCTGGTAGACTTGTTATTCCAATCTGGCAGCCTCCAGGTGTCTTTCTGTCTTCATGTGACCTTCTTACAGTGACACCGATCCTTGGACTTTAGTGGCCACCCTACTGTGATATGACCTCACCTTAACTCATTACACCTGCAAGGATAATATTTCCAAATACAGTCACATTTGTTGCTCTGAATGAACACAGATTTTAAAGGGACACCACTCAGAGCATATCCTTTGATGATTACGTGAAATCATACACATGAAGCCTTCGGTGTACTGCCCGATTAGTGGTATCCATTGTTGCTACATGGCTCTGCTATTCCCGCCAGTGTTCACAACAGTTCTGTTCACCCATGTATTCACAGACGTGTATGTGCTGGGCATTGCATTAGACCAGGGGTGCAGAGATGAAAGGCCTGGGCTCTTGTTTTCAAGGAGCTCCAATCTGGGGAGGAGATGGACACACCCTGACAGCCTATGATGAGGTAACTGCAGAAGGGAAGGACGTACGTGTGGGGGGAGGAGGACAGGAAGGTGCTCTGAGGCCTCCTAAGGGACAAGGGAGACTCAGAGGAGGTGGGAGCTGAAACTCAAGGGGGAGTTAGGATTCCCCCTTGCAACTAGGGGTGCTATAGCAGGTAGGAGAGCTCGGGAGAGCAAAAGAGCACTCAGCCTGAGGTACATCCTGTCCTGTCCCTGGGGGTGAAGAGGTAGCAGAGAAAGAAACAAATGACCAAGACGCAGACCCTGTCCTGGGAACTGAGCGGGCACCCTGTGTGGCGAGTGCAGCTTTCCTGGAGGCTGATGCTGTGTGGGAGGAGGGGAAGAGGTGTTCCTTTGCCAGCACACAGAAGGAAGGCCTGGGCTTGGGGAGGACAATTGGATAATTGCAGGGGCATGAAGGAGGTCAAGATGGGTCCCTGAGGAGGTGTGTGGCCCCCTGAGAGCTGACCTGACTCTGAACTCCACCTTGCTTAGCCTCTGAGCTGCTTAGGTTAGCTGTTAGCTGTATTTGTTGAAAGGATGAATAAGATCAGGTCAATCTGTGTGACCTTGAGGTAGTCACTCAGCCTCTCTGTGTCTCCCTGTCCTCATCTGCAACTGGGGATGAGTGTTCAACGCATTGATACATATGCAGCCCCAGGCAGTGCTTGTCTGAGTAGACTCATCACTGGCTAAGTAGAATCCCCCATCAGGGAGTTATAAAATGAGCTAGAAACCACTCTTCACCGGGGCTCTGATGGTCATTCCAGAAAAAGAGTTCCAAAATTGCTTTGAAGGGTGGACGAGGCACTGGTATTGGTGCACAGCTTCCCAAGGGGAGGACCTTGAAGGTGACTGTAGGACTCAGCAATGAGGTGTGTAGTGCTTTTTCTAGGACGATTTCCCAAACTTAATTATCTGACCTTGTACATTGGTTAAAGATCAACACAACGTTACCAGAGGAGAGTATTGTTGAATTTCTCTGTCCCTTCCCTGCCCAGGACATACTCTTGATCCTTTCAAACCTATGGGGAGATATAATTGCTTTGCTTGGTCATAGAGGGCCTGGCAGTACAGGTGCCTACCGTAAGGTGACTGGGGGAGTGGCAGGTATGTGGTATGTGGGCTAGCATGATTGGCAGAAAGGGGAGAAGAGAAAAGATGGCAGCGAGGCTGGTGTTAGAGCTCAGCTTGCTCGTGCAGCTCCAAGGGGCCTCTTGCCCTGCTGGCTTGGGACTGACTTCTGCTCAGAGAAGCAGGCCCGTGTGGCTCAGATAAGGGAGTGATGCTCTGTTGTCACCAGTTACCTAGACAGGGACCAGGCGGCACCTTTACTGGGGCTTGGTGGACTTGGTCTGGGCAGGATGGCTGGGAGCTGGGCAATCACCTGGTAAATTATGAATAAAATGTAGCACCGGCAACTTAACAGGGAGTGGGAGTGGGGAATGAAGGCCAGGGAGTTTCACAACTATTTGGGGGGCATATCACGGCAGACAGTTACCTCGGCTGAAGAAAAATGTAATGTGACCGGAACTAAGTATTACTGATTTTTCTCCTCCATTTGCGTATTAAATGGAGTCACGAGCTATGATGGTATCAGTGGGGTTTCCTTCGTTGACCAACCACTCAGCCGAGAAAGCTACCGAGTCAGAATTCCACAGCAGAGGATTATGGGATATAACAAATAGGAAGGGCGGAATGTTTATCTTCAGCTCTTTTGGAGGATTTCATAAAATGTTGCAAAAAGGGAGAACCCTTCTTCTTGGCAACCAGACAGGAAGGTCTTCTCATTGTTGTGCGAGGGTCGCACTTGCTGCCTATGAAGCCAACTCTCAGGTGCATGGAAAGTATTCACTGTGGAATCTCCGGGTCCTCGCACAGCGCCTAGCACAGCAGGTGCCACAGGATGTATGTGTTGAATGAATGAGAGACTGGTGACCAGCAAAAGTGCACCCTGTAGGGAGAGTAGGATGGCAGGAAGACTGCAAGAAGTCACGGGTGTCATGTGAGTGGAAATGGACAACCAATGAATATCAAAGGGCTGATGGAACTGCGGGCGGCATTGATCCAATCAGTCAGTCAGTCAAAGACATTTCCTGTCCTCCTGGAACCCACAGTCTAGCAGAGAAGGTACTCACTAGATGACCAGCCATGCGATTAATTACTTAAGTACAACTAACTGTAGGCCCTTCAATGGAAAGGTGCAGGGGTGAGGGAAGGATTCTCTGAGGAAGTGGCACTCACATGGAGGGCTGAAGGAAGGGTGAGAATCAGATGGTAAGGTGGGAAAACATGAAGGGCATCAAATGTCCATTCAATGAGCAAATATGTATCGAGTACCTATCACGTACCAGGGGTGTTCCATGTGCTAGGAAGATCCAACAGTGAGCAAAATGAGCTTCTTGCCCCTAGTGAACTTAAAACAAAATGTAACGTTTTGTGCATCTTTTGTTAGATTTGTGTAGTTTTGTTAGATTTGTTATATTCCCAAGGAGTTGACGTTTTTGATGCAATACTAAATCTTTTTTTTTGTTTGTTTTTTGCACTCTAAAAATTTTGTTTTGTGTTCTATGGCTGCTAATATAGAGAAGTGCAATTCATTTTTCTGTGTCGACCTTGTATCCAGTATCCTTGCTAAAGTTATTCACTCAGTCTAACAGCTTACCTGTAAATCCTGTGTATTTTCTCTACATAACATCATGTCATCTGCAAATAATGGAATTTTTATTCTGTCCTGTCTGATCTTTATGCCTTTGATTTCTTTTTCTTCTTTTATTACTCTGGCTAGGATTACCAACCCAATGTTGGATAGAAACGTTAATTGTAGGCATCCTCATCTTGCTCCTGATCTCAGGATGAAAACCTTTCATTGTGATAGTTGCCATAAAGGTTTGGTACATGTTCATTATCAGATTAAGGAAGTTGCCTTCTCACTTTGCTCAGAGTTTTTGTTGTTTGTTGTAAATGAACATCATTATCTGTTCCATGTGAATGAAAACTTTTTCTGGTTGAGATAGAAAAGGTCACAATGATCGGATCAGTCGCCATGGGCAATGAATGTGTCTGAGCTGCAACAATCTGCTTTAGGAGATATTGCAGCCCAATTCATAATTGGCTAAGTCATGGAAAAAGCCCAAGTGCCCATTGATCCATGAATGGATTAATAAATTGTGGTATATGTATACCATGGAACATTATGCAGCCTTAAAGAAAGATGGAGACTTTACCTCTTTTATGTTTACATGGATGGAGCTGGAAAATATTCTTTTTTTTCTTCATGAATTTTATTTTATTTTATTTTATTTTAATTTTTTTATTGTTAAATCATAGCTGTGTACATTTGTGCAATCACCTGTACCCATTCTAACATGCACCATAGATGTGGCCCCACCCATTACCCTCCCTCCACCAAAACCTCCCCCCGAAAATATTCCTCTTGGTCAAGTATCTCAAGAATGGAAGAAAAAGTACCCAATGTACTCACCCCTACTATGAAACTAATTTAGGGCTTTCACATGAAAGCTATAACCCAGTTACAACCTAAGAATAGGGGGAAGAGGGCAAGGGAGGGGAGGGAGTGGGGAGATGGGTAGAGGGAGGGGGACAGATGAGATCACACCTGCAGTGCGTCTTACAAGGATATCTGTAAAACTTAGTAAATGTAGAATGTAAATGTCTTAGCACAATAACTAAAAAAACACCAGGAAGGTTATGTCAACCAGTGTGATGAAAATGAGTCAAATGGTTTATGAACCTAATGTATGATGCCTCATGATCATATCAATGTACACAGCTATGATTTAATAAAAAAAAAAATCTCAGGCTGGCAGGACTGGTCAGGGGTGCCACTCAGTTGTGCTTATAGAAGTCCACAGCTGGGGCTACACTGGTGGGTTAAGGAAAGACATGGTGAGGACTGCTTCCTGTAGCTCCTTGAGGTTGGCTCTCATCTCCACAGTACCCAGGGATGAGAAGAGTTTTTTCTTAGCCAGCATGATGAGAAGGGTAATTTCAGGGACCTCTGCTTGCCCTTCTCCCCTGTACCTCAGAGACTAAGCACCCCCCTGTAGGACTACACCAACTGCCAAGCAGGTTAATCCCAATTACACATTTGGGAACAAAGGCAGTGACCACCAGAGGACCCACAGACCCAGTGGACTCATTATGTGGACTGTGGGTGGGACTCCATTTGTTACCAAGGTCCTGCTTTAACAGAGGTACCCCAGTGACACTTGGGGTGTCTCTGAGTCTCAAATAAACTTAGACTCTGTGTCTAACAGTCCTCAAAATATCTGGGTATTCCCCAATATGTAGTTACCCATACAGATGGCAGTAAACCCTTTAGGGGAAAGAGCTGGGGGAGGGGGTTATGATCTCATTGTGTACACTTGCTCTGAAAATGCAGAGTCCTCTCTCTTGGGCACCCAGCTATCTCTCCGTCCTTTGAGTTCCATTTCTAAAAATTGACTTGGATCCAGAGACTGGGTAGGGATTGTGACCTTTTATTGGGGTAACTGCCCCGGCCTCCCAGGCATCCAGCCTTGCTGTCTCTGGTGCCAGCTGCCCACCCATCTGCCCCAGGTGCTAATGATCTTCCCTGTAACACTTTAACCTGGCTACTCACTGGTTTTAGTGGTTGTGAGCCCTGATGTCTTGTGTTTAGGCACTGGCCTCTGCTAGTCCTACTGCCCTATTACCCCCCTGCTCTTAGCCAGCCGAGTTCTCTCGCAGCCTCTCCTTCCAAGGCCTCTCAGCCTGGCCTACAAAGGAGACCCACTGCAGAACTCTGTAATGATGTTGGGGCCTTCTCACTGGCACATTCCTGTGACATTAGGGGACAGTGTGCCCTCCGGTCTCTCCGTGGAACACTCATCAGCAGGTGTTCTGGCCACACGTGGTAGATCCATTCCAAGCCTTCCCAGTTCCCTGAGCCCTTTAATTGCTTCCTCTGCCATCTGCCAGGGCATTTCTAGCTTCCCTTTCTACAGCTTCTCTTTCTACATATTTTGTAAGCCATCTTGGCAGAGAGTTGACCCCACCCCAGGGGCCCTTGCCGTGGTGCCAGATCTCAGGAAGAGTACCTCTTTGCTACCCAATTTTAGGGCCAGAGCCCCTTGACCCAGCACCCTCAGAACCTGTCCCCCATGTCCTTCCTCCTCCCTGGATGCATGTGTTGGCTAGCACCTGCAGCTCTTTGAGGGACGAGTCCCTTCATCCCTTCATAAGCCTAGCACATCTCCACTGGGCTGTGCTGCTATTGAACGCTAGTTACAGGCCCGATGTCGAGGAGGGAAAGTCCAAACTTATCCTGAGTTGAGGCACTGGTTACCTTATAGAAGAGAGGCCTCCGCACTGTCTTCTAGAACAGGGGTGTGCTACCCCTTACTGTTGTGGGGGGCGGGGATTCTGCAGGCTTGGAAGATTCAGAGTACCCTAGGGCAGCCCAAATCTTCCAGGTATTTGCCCAGATGTCTCCATCCCAGGTGTCTGGTTTAACAGTGTTCCCACCCAGGTCCCTTACCTCGGCCTAACCAACCTGCATTGGGTGCCTGTACAACTAGCTCTGCCTTTCAGCTGCTTGGTCTGTTGCATCCTGTGCTTTGCTCCTGGGCTTTCTTGGCCCTGCAGCCAAAGGCTCACTGGCTTTCACACCTGGATTTCAATTATTTGCCCTTCCCAATTTGTTATTTTTCTGTAAATCAGAAAACTTTTTCTTGAAGGGACAGAAAGTAAATATTTTAACTTTCCAGCCACATGTTCTCTGTTGTAGGCATACTCAGCTCTGCCCTGGTAGAAGGCAGCCTTAAACAGTATGTGAACAGTGTGGGGTTGTGTCCTAACAAAGCTTTATTTGTAAGAACAGATGGCTGCCCTGGGGCCTTTGTTTGCCCACCCCTGCAGCAGAGCATCAATGGCAACAAACATCCAATCTGTCACCCAACCGGACCCCTCAGGCACTGAGGGTGGGGTGTAAAATGTTCTAGCCCCTTTCTTTTTGTGGCACATTTGGTTTTTTGCATTATTCTAGTAATTTGTCTATTTTACCTACGTTTATAAACGAGTTGGCAGAAAGGTGTTTATAACCTTCTCTTATCTTTTTAATCCTTGTATCATCTGCACTTACATTTCTGTTTGGTTCATGATATTGTTTAATCACTTTCCCCTTCTTTTCCTCTTGATAAAAATTGCTAAAGGTTTATCAATATCAGGCTTTTGAAAGAATCACCTTTTGACTTCATTGTTTCCCTCTCTTGTGTGCTTGTTTTCCACATCGTAAATTTCAGCTCTTGTCTTGGTTTCTTCCTACTTTTTTTGTGTTGATTCCATTTTTTCCCCCATTTGTGTTTATCCTTTTATGTTTTCCTTTGACTTAACTCATTATTTTTCACTTCTTCTTTTTTGAAAAAAATAACCCTGAAAGCAACGGTCTTCAACATTTTTGGCACCAGGGAAGACAGTTTTTCACGGGATTGGAGGGTGGGGAGGAGGCGGAGCTCAGGCCGTGATGTGAGTGATAAGGAGCATCTGTAAATACAGATGAAGCTTTGATCTCTCACCCGCTGTTCACCTGCTCTGTGGCTGGATTCCTCAGTTTCATGGAAGACAGTTTTTCCATGGATGGAAAGTAGGTGGGGGAGGCAGAATGGCCCGAGGTTGGGGACTGCAGCCTTAAAGTAGATAACATTTTTCCCTCTAAGAATTTCAGGTACATCTGCAAGTTTTGATCAACATTTCTGGTGTCACTCAGTTCAAAATACTTTCAAATTTTCATTTTAATTTCTTTTGTGAGATTCATGTCTTATGTAGAATGTTTTAAAGTTTCCAAATATATGAGGCGGGGGGGGGGGGTGAGGGGGAGATTCCCATTATATTCTATCTAGAAAAATCTTCCTCCATATACCCACTCAGTCTGCTTCAGGTCTTTGCTCCCTGTTTACCTACTAAGGAAGGTAGTCTTCACTCCCTAATTTAGAATCGCATTTTCTCAGCACCCTGCACACTGCAGCCTGGGATTTCGTGCTATATTTTCTGGTTGTTTGTTTCTGTCCCTCCCCCTGGAATATTAGAACCACCTTGATAGAATGTACATTCCTTTGAAAGTGGGGGTGACTGTCTTTCTTTGCATACCACTGTCACCTGAGTGCCTAACTTCAACATAAGTACTTAGTAGTCCCCCAGAAAGCACTAGTTGAATGAAGGCGTGACACATTCATTCTGAGGGTCCATCCTAATTGCCCCATGATTAGAGACTGTGCTCAGTGAGAGATGGTCATTCTCAAATTTGTTGAGAACTGGTTTATGGTCTAGAATATGTCCACGTGTACCTGGAAAGAGTGTGTGCCATGCGGTGCGACACCTCGTCTGCTCAGTCAAGGTTATGAATTGTGTTAGTCAAATCTTTTATATTTTTTCCTTTATTTTCTATTTCATCTACCGAGAACTAAGACATGTATATTAAAATGTGCCACTATGATGATGGCTCTGTCTATTTCTCCTTCAATTTCTATTCTATGTTGCTTTACCTATTTTACAGCTATATTATTGGGTTTATACTAGTTTAGAGCTGCATTTTCCTCTTGAATTGAATATTTCATCAATGTGTAGAGATCCTGTTTATCTTTAGTGGTGCTTTGGGCATCAAAATCTATTTTATCTGCTTTCTTTTGATTAGCATTTGGTGTATCTCTTTTCATATGTTAAGAATTTCATTTGCTTGTGTTTTATTAATAGCCATGCTGGGTTTATTTTATTTTTTATTTTTTTTAAATTAAATCATAGCTGCGTACATTGATATGATCATGGAGCATCATACACTAGATTCACAGACCATTTGACACATTTTCATCACAATAGTTAACATAACCTTCCTGGCATTTTCCCAGTTGCCGTGCCAAGACATTTACATTCCACATTTACTAAGTTTCACATATACCCTTGTAAGATGCCCAGCAGGTGTAATTCCACAAGTACCCCTCCCTTCACCCCCCTCTCCCCTCCCTCCTCTCCCCCTTTCCCCTATTCTTAGGTTGTAACTGGGTTATAGCTTTCATGTGAAAGCCCTAAATTAGTTTCATAGTAGGGGTGAGTACATTGGGTACTTTTTCTTCCATTCTTGAGATACTTTACTAAGAAGAATATGTTCCAGCTCCATCCATGTA
>CAUYPK010076538.1:0-11667 GCA_963574355.1 Loris lydekkerianus
CAATGTGGGGGTTTTCGACCTGCCTTAGCAAGTGTTTTAACGCCCCCCCCCCCCCCCCCACCTCATCTCTAAAAAATAGCCCAGTGTTGTGGCAAGCACCTATAGTCCCAGCTACTTGGAAGGCTGAGACAAGAGAATAGCTTGAGCCCTAAAACGGAAACAATCTTTCATCCCTCCTCCTATCCATTCACCTTTTGTTATTGTCTCTCATCACAGAATGTTTTGGAACCTTGAATCTGGTTGACGTTATTCACTCAGGCCAATAGAAAGCTGTGAGTATGACAGTGTGCCAGTTTTGGTCTAAGACAAAAGTTCTTGCACTGCCATCTCCATGAAAGTAAGCCCATGTTATCCTGATGCATCCTGAGCTGCCATAGGGAAAGGAACTAAAGTGCCTGAGTTGACAGCCAGCTCACTCCAAGAAGCAGAGCTACCTAGACAACCACCAGCTGACTGCAGAACACTGAAGGAGCCCTACTGAGACCTGAAGAGGGGCTTAGCTGTATCTAGCCTTAGTGGCTGACAGCTCAATAATAAGCTAAGTTTTGGGGTAGGTTGTCATGTAGCACTAGCTAACATACACGCAGTGCAGATAAGATGCTAGGATTAAATGACGGGTTAATTACTAGTTACCTGAGAAACAGAGGCACCTATAGGTACTGAGATTTTTCTTTCTGTTTATTTAAAGTTGGATCTCTGGTTATATAGTGCTGAGTTATACAGAAATGCATGTAGACGTGTTCATCTGTGCTTAAATTCACACAGTGCCCCACACCCCAGGAGGAAACAACCATAGCCTGACTATTAGGGCCTATGCCAAATCTTAAAACAGTACGTTTTCCTTTGACTTGGCACCTGTAGCTCAGCCACATACACCAGAGCTGGTGGGTTCGAACCCAGCCTGGGCCTGCCAAACAATGACAACAACAACAACAACAACAAAAAATAGCCAGGCCTTGTGGCAGGCACCTGTAGTCCCAGCTACTTGGGATTCTGAGATAAGAGAATCACTTAAGCCCAAGAGTTTGAGGTTGCTGTGAGCTGTGATGCTATGGAACTCTACCGAGGGTGACATAGTGAGATTCTGTCTCAATAAATAAATAAAAAGAAAAAAAAGTGTTCCTTTAATCTATTCCCTCCACATCTAAGGCTGTGGGTAGATCTGAAGATAGGGGTTCCCTCTTCCTGGGGCCTCACAGTCTTCTCTTCCTTCAATGTCTGATCTTTGGAAGTGGCCTTTGCCCCTGCCAAGCAGCAGTTGTGTATTTGTGGACACTGCCTGCTTGAGGGCTTTGCTCTTCTGGGCACTCTCTTCCCCACGCTTGGACCTGAGAAGAGATGTTGGCAGAAAGAGGGTGGCTCATGCCTGTATCCCAGTACTCTGGGAGGCCGAGGCAGGTGGATCCTTTGAACTTCAGAGTTTGGGACTAGCCTGAGGAAGAGCTAGACCTTATCTCTACTAAAAATAAGAAACCCAGCTACTTGGGAGGCTGAAGCAGGAGGCTTGCTTGAGTCCATGAGTTTGAGGTTTCAGTGAGCTATGATGCCAGGCACTCAACTCAGTGTGATGGAGTGAGACTCTTAAAAAGTAAATAAATAAATAAATACATACATAAATAAGAGAGTGTTTCTTTAAATCTACAAGAAAGGGGGTGGAGGTCAGACCCCTCATTTCTCTGAGGTCAGAGGAGTCAGACCTCAGGGCTGCACTTCTGTGCGGCAGCCCCTGGCTGCTGAGGAACTAGAATGTGGCTGGTCTGAATTGGGATGTGCTGGAGGCTTAGAATACACAGCGACTTTGAAAGGTTTACTACCACAAAAACTTTATTAATGATATTATATTGATCATATATTTAAATGATAGTATTTTGAAAATACTGGGTTAAATAAAATATTACAATTGTGTCTGTTTTATGTGGTTACTAGGAAACTTAAAATGATGTGGCTCACATTTTATTTGCATTGCACATTGCTGACATGATGGGCTCACTTTTCAAAGCTCAGGCTGCCTCCACAAAAATCTAGAGGCTATGAAGATTATGTAATCTTAAAATAATTGGACAGCGCCTGTGGCTCAGTGAGTAGGGCACAGGCCCCATGTATCAACGGTGGTGGGTTCGAACCTGGCCCTGGCCGAACTGCAACAAAAAATAGTGGGGCTTTGTGGTGGGCACCTGTAGTCCCAGCTACTCGGGAGGCTGAGGCAAGAGAATTCCCTAAGCCCAAGATGTGGAAATTGCTGTGAATTGTGACGTTACGGCCCTCTACTGAGGGCAACAGAGTGAGACTCTGTCTCATTAAAAAAAAAAAAAAAATTAAAATAATTGTAATTACATTGTTTCCAAATTTAAATATTACATCTATTACGCATGGATGGATATAACCTTACTATGCTAGGTTAAATAGCAATGTCTCTCGGATGGTTCTAGTTTCCAGAGCCGGGAAGACGTCCTGACTTTAAAAGGCCCGAATAGGGAAAGAACTCTCATGTTAAGAACCTGTCACTCGGGTCCCTTCGGCTTTGCTTGGGATCTCGTCTTCCGTCACTCAGGCCATCAGGGGCGGGGTCTCGAGCCCTTATCCAATGAGAGGCCCCGGGGGTGGGACCTACCGAACAGCGTAAAGCCGGAAAGGAGGAGTTTGCTTCCGGGATCTGGCGGGGTCTTTGTCGCTTGGGTCCTCGTGTCCACGCTGAGGTGTGTGTGTCCACTGCCGAGGTGCGTTTTCACTTCTCCTTTTCACTGGAAGGCCCAGGTGGCTCTATCGCAGCTTCTGTCACCTGTGACCAGCAGGAACTGGGAGATTCGTAGAAGGATGCCGGGACGCCCCGGAAATGAGGAAATGGTGAGTGTGTGGCGCGTGTCGGAGACGGGAAAGGGTAGGTTGGAACCCTCCAGAGCCGGCTGTGCGGCACCTGGGCCTCCTGTAGTCAGCTCTGGGGCCCGTGGACCTCATTCTTCCCTGGCCAGTGCACAGCCCGGCGCTCAGCCCCCTCTAGCTGCAGGGTGTGGCTGGGCTGTCCTGTCCTCTGCCGGGTGACTTTGGCCCAAGTCGGGAGCCCTGGGTCTCCCTAGATTGTGCGGTGATGACGGGAGTGTCACCAGGGGTGGACCTGTACTTGGTAGGCTCGTTCGTGCGTGGGAAGGGCTGTGATCCGTGAGGTCTCGGGTCCCTCCTTGCTCCTGTTGAAAATTAAACGAGGCACCGTTAAAACATTATAGTCTTTTTGAGCCAACAACAGTTTATGAGATGAGGAGCATCCAACCATGCGTTATTTGGCGTTCCTGGAGGGGCTAACAGGAAAGACTTTTTTACAAGGTACTTGAGGAAGCAAATGAAATTCACTAACTGACTGGTTACAGTTAAGAAGTCGCCTTCGGACTATCCGGGGGTTATTTTCCGGTTTTGTAATCAGAAGTTAATTAGGGGTTTATGTGGTTAAACCTGAATTTTGTTTTAAGTTAGTAATTTACAAAAAATGCATTTGAGTTCGATATTGCTATTATTAAGTAGGAACCCATGAGTACTAGAGTCAGTTCAGTCTGATAGCCTCCTATAAACACTCCACACATGGATTTTACATCAATTTGTGGAATACTGACATCTTAACTATTATGTGTTAACCTTTGAACATTAGATACCTATCTTCCTTAGAGTGGGAAAAAGCTTAGTAGATGTTGCTCCCCGAGCGAGCAAAGAATTTTTTTAGGTTAAGATCAGGCTATGAAAATATAAGCTTATTTTATATTTTAGAAAGAGAGGGAATGAGGAGGAAGAGAGAAAACATGTGAGAAATGGCGCGGCACTGCAAAAACGGGAAGAACGCCCACCCTGAAGTCCCTTGAATTTAAGGGGGAGGGGGCAAAAAGAGAATTGCTGCTGAATTCACAAGGTAATGTGAATGTGAATGCTGAGCCGGTTTCACCTCTGGCAAAGTCAAAAACATTTTTGCAGGTATTTTTGATCTTGTGGACCTTCATTGAGGAGCTTTTTAGGAACAAATTCTAAAAGGCTGATTTAGTAAGTGAGTGATTGTAAAGAATATTTACATTTCCTTTTGGTCTGCTGGGCTCCTCCCTGGTTTTTAAAAACAAATCTACAAGGGAGGAGGGGCTGCCACCGAGAAAGGAGCAAGTAGAGACAGATCTTAGTCCTTACTGAAAAAACTGTAAGTTAGTGATTTCTCTGTTGTTTCACTGCCTGTTTATTCAGTTCATTTCTTTTATCAAAATTTTAAAAAGTTCAATGTAAAAGCCTAGCACTTCTTTTGTTTTAAGTGTGTTTCTAAATGTTTCTTTTTTATGCTATAATGAGTGGAATTGTTTCCTTAATTTCCCTGGTCATGGTGCTCATTGCTGATATTTAGTATAGTTGTGTTTTTTGTGTTAGTCTTTTGTGAGTTCTAACCTTATTTATTTGTTTTGTTGAGTTGTAGTGGATTTCTTATAGAATTACATATGAAAGTTTATGTAATCTGAAGTACAAAACAATTTCACCTCTTCTTTTCTCCTATAAAAAATTTTATTGGCTTGGCGCTTATAGCTCAAGTGGCTAAGGTGCCAGCCACATACATCAGAGCTGGTGGGTTTGAATGCAGCCCCGGCCTGCCAAACAACAATGACAACTACAACCAAAACAAAATAGCAGGACATTGTGGACGGTGCCTGTAGTCCCAGCTACTTGGGAAGCTGAGGCAAGAGAATCGCTTCTTAAGCCCAGGAGTTGGAGGTTGCTGTGAGCTGTGATGCCATGGCACTGTACCCAGGGCGACAGCTTGAGACTCTGTCTCAAAAAAAAAAAAAAAAAATTATTTTTCTTATGTAATTCCTGAGTAAAATATTTCCGTCACTATGATAAATAGGGTGGGAAAGTGAACATTCTTGTTCCAAAACTTTAAAGTCTTTTATAATTATGGTGTTAGCTGTAAATTTCTTCCTTTTCTTTCCTTTTTTTTTTTTTTTTTTTTGTAGAGACAGAGTCTTATTTTATTGCCCTCGGTAGAGTGCCGTGGTGTTCACAGCAACCTCCAGCTCTTGGGCTTAGGCGATTCTCTTGCCTCAGCCTCCTGAGTACCTGCAACTACAGGCACCACCCACAACGCCCGACTATTTTTTTGTTGCAATTTGGCTGAGGCTGGGTTTGAACTCACCACCCTCGGTTTATGGGGCCGGCACCCTACCCACTGATCCATAGGCACCACCCAAGCTTTAAATTTCTTATAGTTTCCTTTTAGCAGGTCTAGCAAGGTTTCTATTGGTGGTTTGCAGGAGTTTAGTCATACATAGGTATTGGATTCGACATATAGTCTTCTGTGCCTATTAAAAATGTCTTTGTTCTCTCTTCTGTTCGTGTATTGCATTGATTTTTTTTTTTTTTAGTCTCACTCAAGTCTCACTCTGGGTCTCACTATGTCGCCCTTGGTAAAGTGCTCACAGAAACCTCAAACTCTTGGGCTTAAGTGATTCTCTTGCCCCAACCTCCCAAGTAGCTGGGACTACTGGCACCTGCCACAGTGCCCAGCTGTATTTTTGTTGTAGTTGCTATTGTCATTCAGCTGGCCCCAGCTAGGTTCCAACCCACCAGCCTCGGTGTATATGGCTGGTGCACTAATCACTGTGGTATGGGTGCTGAGCCATATTTTTCTTCTTCTTCTTTTTTTTTTTTTGTGAGACAGAGAAAGAGTGTCACTATGTCGCCCTTGGTAGAGTGCCTTGGCATCACAGCTCACAGCAACCTCAAACTCCTGGGCTTAAGCAATTTTCTTGCCTCAGCCTCCCAAGTAGCTGGAACTACAGGCACCTGCCACGACACCCGGATATTTTTTTGTTGTAGTTGTTCTTGTGGTTTAGCAGGGCCTTGCTGGGTTCAAACCCACCAGCCCTGGGGTCTGTGGCCGGCACCTTAACCACTTGAGTTATGACACCGAGCCCGAGTTTTGAATTTTAAGGCAATATTCCATTTCTGAATTAATCCAATTTGGTAGTGATATATAATCATTCTTATGTGTGGCTAGATTAAATTTACCAAGTTTTTTTGGAGGGGGGCTTCTGTGTGCATATTCATCATGGATATTATGCCATAGTCATCTTTACTTGAATGCTTTTGTCTGGCTTTAGTATTGGGGTAATACAGACTTCATAGGATGAGCTGGAAAGTGTGCCAATATATTATTTTATTTTTTGGAGAGGTTTGAGAAGAGTTGGCATTAATTCTTCACTAAATGCCTAGTAGAATTTACCTGTCATGGAATGTGACTCTAGTCTTCTTTTTGTGGAAAGATTTTAACTTAATTATTCTTTTTGAATTTACTTGGATAATGTGTGCCTACCAGTATCAAAGTATTCATTTCAAATTTGTAGTATTTTATGTTTTTAGATATTTCTACACAGTTAAACCTGAAAATAGAGGGAGTACAATGTAATAGAATGATCCAAAATCATCTCTGTTGTAGGATAAAGCATAAATTTTAAGAAGACAAATACTAAATAAATAGTAAATAATGACTGTATGAACAAATGAAAATTTGATGAATCAGAATGATCAATAATTATGCTTTCTATATACTAGATTAGTCACTATTATAAGTCACATATATAGACCCAATTATTAAGAGTTTAAAATGTATAATTCAACAATTGATAGACAATGATATATATGTATATATATATTTTTTGAGACAGAATCTCACACTCGCCATCATTAGAAAGCTATGGTGTCATAGCTTACAGCAACCTCTAACTCTAGGGCTCAAGAGATCTTCTTGCTGCAGCCTCCTTATGCACCCGACCCTGATAGTGATATATTGATACATTTATAATGTTAGATGATGCTAAAACAGTTATAGAAATAAAATATTTGGTAAATAATACATAAATGAACATAAACTATCAAATAATTTTATTAGAAAGTTAGTCTCATTAAACATAAATGGACAGCATTATTCTTCTGAAAACATGAGATATATATTATTTTTTAGTAGATAGAAAATTATTTAAACTGGTAATGTTGTTGGCTTAAAATGTCATTAACTTTTTTAAAGCAGGTATCAAAATGTATTACTTTTTAGGTTTTGTGAAATGAGTATATAAATTGTGGATTGATGTGATCATTTAGTAATATCTTTCCACGTATGATTATACCCTGGTACGGGAGCAACCGTAGCACATTGGTTAGGGTGCCAGCCACATACTCCGGGGCTGGTGGCTTTGAACCTGGCCCAGCCTGCTAGACAAAAAAAAAAAAAAAAAAGTGATTATACCCTGTTAGCTCATGGTGAGACCATAATTCTCACCATAAGACCATAATTCTGGCCATCTAGTGAAATGGAATGTATCTGTGTAAAATTTGCATACACTATAACCTAAAATTTTACTTGTGAAAAGTAATTACCCTCTACAATAGTGGTTCTCAACCTTCCTAATGTCATGAACCTTTAATACAGTCCAAAGGGGTCGTGACCCACAGGTTGAGAACTGCTGCTCTACAAATTATTATTACTATATGGTATATATGAAGGAAAGAAATGTTCCAAATGAAAAAAATTGTAGTGTTTTATGAGGTGCTGTAGTCTGTCAGGAAATGTCTATGTAAAGTATTCTACTCGTGTGTACACTGTGGATATCTATGTTGATAGAAAAAAATTATATACAGTAGAGTCTCTGTAGTTGACCACCTCCTTAATTTCCTAGACTGGACCTGTTCCACATGTATGTATCAGTACATTAGGCCTAGTTCCTCATATTGACCACCTCTGTATGTTGACTAGTTTGTAATAGTTTCTTGGGTGGTCAACCTACAGAGGTTCTACTGTGCTTCTTAGGAACAAAATTACATAAAGGAAGCAATTGAGAGGTGTAATCAGACTAAAAACCGAGTACTTCCTTCATTCCCTGACAAATCACAATGATGTCACATTCACATGGGTTCTATCCAGCTTACAGCAGGCATTAGAAGAAACAGAAATAAACTGACTGGAGACATCACAAATGTGGTGTCTCCCAAATGTAAGAACTAAGGAAATAAGCTACTGGATGAAAGGTCAGAAGAAAATAATTCATACAAAATTCACATGTTGGAATTGTGTGATAAATAAATAAATACAATAGGGAAAATAAAAAATCGAATAATTTCAGAAAAACATGAAACATTAAGCTTGAAGAGTCATATTTAGAAATAAGCCAAAGAGGCCCAGCGCCTGTAGCTCAAGCGGCTAAGGTACCAGACACATACACCTTGGCGGGTTCAAATCCAGCCTGGGCCCACCAAACAACAATGACAACTATAGCCAAAAAGTAGCCAGGCATTGTGGCGGGTGCCTGTAGTCCCAGCTACTTGGGAGGCTGAGGCTGAGAATCGCTTAAGCCCAGGAGTTGGAGGTTGCTGTGAGCTGTGATGCTACAGCACTCTACCAGGGCAACAGCTTAAGGCTCTGTCTCAAAAAGAAAAAGAAAAAAATAAGCCAAAGAGGCTCGGTGCCCATAGTTCAGTGGGTAGGACGCCAGCCGTGTACACCAGAGCTGGCAGGGTCGAACCCAGCCACGGCCTGCCAAACAATGACAGCTGCAGCCAAAAAATAGCCAGGCGTTGTGGTGGGTGCCTGTAGTCCCAGCTAGTCAGGAGGCTGAGGCCAGAGAATCGCTTAAGCCCAAGAGTTGGAGGTTATTGTGAGCTGTGCTGCTATAGCACTCTATACCAAGGGTGACATAGAAAGACACTGTCTCAAAAAAAAAAAAAGAAAGAAAGAAAGAAAGAAGCCAAAGAGTAAACAATAAAATATAAGAAGTGGACTTAGTATATAAAGTATGAACTACATTTAAGTTAGACTGAGTAGGACTAGTTATGAAAATGTTAGAGAAATACCCTGAGATTGAGATCTTTCAGGAGAGATGAAAATACTGTATTTCTAGAGAAGCTTGTGGTACAGGGCAGAGGTCCCACTGAGAATCAAAGCTTCTGTTCACATTTTCCAGTTTATCTGTATCTGGTAGATGGGTTCAGGAAACATTTTAGACCCCGTAAGGGATTATTAAGATAGGCAGGGTCGCTGTTGATCAGAGTACTTGTGCTCATCTGTCACCTTCTGAGGTCAGAGTCTCGAGTTAAGCCTGTGTGGTAGGGCTGCAGAGCAGTGTGTGCCTTTGCCAGCCTCTCATCATGAATAAGAGATGAAACTGGCTCAGGGAGGAGTCTCCTGTCTGAGGGAAAATTATGCTTCTGTGGATTTGAGATTCTTTTCTCTTCCTCACTAGAGCGCCACTGATTTAGCAATTGTTTGAGTAATTGTTTAGTAATATGCATAAATCAGCCTTCTTTATTTTCAAAACATTTTATCCACTTCCAAATTGTGTCTGAGCAGAAGAAATTTGTGTGAAAATGTCATAGGAGGGAACTCTGGGGCCCTGTACGCCAGCAATCTCAAAAATTCTGGTATAACCTACTAGAATTAACCTTATCAAACTTGATGTTTTTGGCCAGGTGTGATGGTTCATGCCTATAATCCTAGGACTCCTGGAGGCTGAGGTGGGTGGATTTTTTGACCTCAGGAGTTCCCGATGAGCCTGAGCAAGAGCAAGACCCTTTCTCTAAAAATAGCCAGGCATTGTAGTGGGTTCCTGTAGTCCCAGCTGCTAGGGAGGCTGAGGCAAGAGGATTGCTTGATCCCAATAGTTTGAAGTTGCTATGAGCTATGACACCACGGCACCCTACCAAGGGTGGCAAAGTGAGACTCTTGTCTTAAGAAAAAAAGAAAAGGCAAAATAAACAAAACTTGATTTATAAGCTACTAGAATGAAAGGTATAGATTTATACCTTTCATTAGACCTTAATTTTGTTTTAGGTTGTGAAGAATAAATCCCCCTCCCTCCCCCCCGTGGTAGGAAAATGAAATTCCACATCCCAAATGTTAATGGTACCATGCTTATACTTTTTATTGCTTACCAACTTCCTGATGTGGGCTGACTGTTCTTATTCTCCCCCTCTGAATTCATATGGGGAAACTTAATTCCCAGTGTGACAGTGTTAAGTGGTGGGCCTTTGGAGGAAGTGGTTAAGCCAGGAAGACTCTGTCCTCAAATAGAATTAGTGCCCTTGTGAACAGAGTTGAAGGTAGCATCCCTGTTCCTTCTGCCGTGTGAGGACGCAGCAAGAGGGGCGTGCCCTTCACCTGACACCAGGTTTGCTGGTGCCTTTATCTTGGACTTTGCAGATTACTCAACTCTGAGCAACAGATTTCTGTTGTTTATACAGTATCCAATATGAACTATTCTCTCCTTCTCTGTCTCTAGAAGCCTGAAAGAAATTTTAACAGTTACACTGGATAAAGGTGATGTTAGAACTAGGACTCACTGAAGGACCAGAGTTGAAGGAGAGCATGTGTTCCCTGGTTACAGGCTTAAAACCTGCTTTCCCTTTCTTCTATTTAAGCCTGAGAAAGTGTTTATGCACACTTAATTTTCCCATTCCCACAATTATATTTACATGTATATGTATTATGTATTTACATATGTATTATGTATTTACATGATTCTGTTTCATATATTCTCCATCTAATATGATTGAACATTTGTAAATCCAACCAAAAATATGTAATATATTAGAAAATATACTTTTTCACAACGAAAAGACACCTTTTTTTGAGACAGAGTCTCACTATGTCGCCCTCTGTAGAGTACTGTAGCGTCATAGCTCACAGCAACCTCAAACTCTTCAATACCTAATGGTATCTGGGCAGGTATGGCAATGTTGGGTCTTGGCGGCTGCCCCGGCCTGCGGGGCTAGTTAGCAGGGACCTAGGATATGGAACTGAGAGAGTGGAACAAAGGGAACAAGAGACACAAAAAACCGGGAGCAAGACAGGATTCTGATCAAACTCCCCCAAAACTTTATTTTTTGACAGCTATATAAACACAAGCGGAGGGGGGAGGTGTGCTCAAAGGTATGAGAGGGTGGGGAATTCCCGGAGCAGGTGTGGTAATCCAATGGTCAGGATGTTTTTCTTGCCTGTCTGGTTGTAATTGATTTATTGTAGTATTTTTCTGGAGAAAACTCTTTTTTTAAGATTTGGCTCCCAGCATCTCCTCCCTTTCGATTTATTTTTTGAGTGAGGTGGCATAAGTGGGAACGAGGAAGAAACATCTCATCTATAGATGAGTGGGCATTAACCTATGGGGGGAAGTATTGACCTGATTCCTCCCGCGGGATTCAGAAGTTCCCACATTTCAGGGGACTCTTGGTGTCTTTTGGGGAGGAGAGGCAGAGCCTTTTAATGGTGTGGTCCTTCAGTGGACAGGTCAAATATTGACACCAACCTCTATGCAAATCAGGTTTGCTTCCAAGGGGACTCAGAGTGCACGATAGTGTCCTCCCTTTGCAGTGCTTTGCCTCGCACCCCATATAGGTACCCACGTTGTGTTCATATTGGGACGAACCAACGTGCACAGATCTGAGTTCTATGCAGCTCCCAAAGGAGGTCCATCATTCTCCGGTTCTGCCAGGCCTCTATCAGCCAAGTCAAGTCTGTGATAATGTATTTGTAAGGGTTTAGATGCCAAGGAATCAATCTGTTTCTTTATAAAATCAGTTAATCTGTTGAACACAAACGGGCCTAAAGTAACTAACAGTAAAAGACTAGTCAATGGTCCTACAAGGGGCATCAGAAAAGAGAATATA
>CAUYPK010076541.1:0-15550 GCA_963574355.1 Loris lydekkerianus
ACAAGGGTATATGTGAAACTTAGTAAATGTGGAATGTAAATGTCTTGGCACGGTAACTGGGAAAATGCCAGGAAGGCTATGTTAACTATTGTGATGAAAATGTGTCAAATGGTCTGTGAAGCTAGTGTATGATGCCTCATGATCATATCAATGTACGCAGCTATGATTTAATAATAAAAAAAATGAATTATGACTGTACTCAAGAAATAAAGATGACAAATGTTCATAGTAAAAAATAAATAAATAAAAATTTAAAAAAACACTTTTTCTGCATCTAATAACAAGATCATGTGATTTTTCGTTTTTAGTGTATTAATGTGAGAGATTATATTAATTGATGTCCACATGGTGAGCTAGCATTGCATACCTAGCATAAACCCCATCTGATCAGGGTATATAATCATTTTTCCACATTGTTGAATTCTATTTGCTAATATTTTGATTCTTCATCTATATTCATGAGAGGATCTGCTCTGTAATGCTCTGCCTTACAACGTCTTTATCTGGTTTGGTGTTAGAGTGATACTGCCATCACAGAATGAATTAGGAAGTAGTCACTCTGCTTCTATGTTCTGGAAAGGATTGTAGAGAATTGGTATAATTTCTTCTTCCTTAGATGTTTGGTGGAATTTACTAATGAACCCATCTGGGCCTGCCACTTTCTGATTTGGCAAGTTATTAATTATTGATTCTATTTCTTTAATAGACATAAGCTTATTCTGTTTGACTTTCTTCGGCATATTGCTTGTAAGGAATTGGTTTATTTCATCTAGGTTATCAAATTTTTGAAAATAAAGTTGTTCATACTAATCCCCTAAGATCTTTTTAATATACATTAATTCTATAATTATATCCTTGCTTTTCTGCTATTAGTAATTTGTGTCCTCTTTTTTTTCATTAGCCTGGCTAGTAAAGTTAGTGTACTATATTAATTGTGTATGTCAGTTTGATTTTTTCAAAGAATCAGGTTTTGATTTTGTCGATTTCCTATTTTTAATTTCAAGAATTTGTGCTCTGATTTGTATTATTTCTTTCTTTCTTTCTTTCTTTTTCTTTTTTTTTTAGCTTTTAAAAAATTTATTTATTTGTTTGTTTATTTAGAGACAGAGTCTTACTCATTTTGTTGCCCCAGGCTAGAGTGCTGTGGCTTCACAGCTCATGGCAATCTCAAACTATCTCCTAAGCTCAAGAGATCCTCTTGCCTCACCCTCCCTAGTAGCTGGGACTGTAGGTGTGCACCATCACACCTGGCCAGTTTTTCTATTTTAGTAGAGACAGGGTCTCGCTCTTACACAGGCTGATCTCAAACTCCTGAGCTCAAGCAATCTACCTGCCTCTGTCTCCTAGAGTGCTGGATTACAGGGATGAGCCACCACACTCTGCCTGTTTTGGCTTTTTTTGGATTTAGTTGTTCTTCTTTTCTAGTTTCGTAAGATGCAAACATAGATTATTGATTATATCTTCTTCTTTTCTACTATATGCATTTAATGCTATAAATTTCCCTCTAAGCACTATTTTCACTGAATCCCACAAATTTTTATAAGTTGTGTTTTCATAATGACTTAGTTCAAAATATTTTTAAATTTCTCTTGAAAGTTCTTATTTGACCCATTTGTTATTTACAAATGTGTTTAATCTCCAAGTATTTGATTTTCTAATTATCTTTTTGTTGTTTATAGTTTTAATTCCATTGTGATCTGACAGCAGACATTGTATGATTCCTATTTTTTTAATTTGGTAAGGTATTTTAGGCCCAGAATGTATCTACTTTGGTAAACGTTCCACATGAGCTTGAAAAGAATGGGTAAATGTGTGTCCTGCTGCTGTGGTGGATGATGTCATCTGCAGATGTCAATCACGTCTAGTTGATGGTATTGTTGAATTCAACTATGTCTTACTAATTTTCTGTCTTCACTTTTGAAGAATAATTTCACAGGGTCCTGCCAGTTTCTAAGGAGAAGTCAGGCCTAATTCTTACCTTTATTCCTGTATAGGCAATGTGTTCTTTTTGAATTTTTCTCTTTATTTTTTCTGTTCTATAGTTTGAGACTGATACACCTATGTAGTTTTTCTGTTTGTGGTTTTGGTTTTATGTGGGGGTTTTTTGGCATTTATCCTGGTTGGTATTCTCTGAGTTTCCTGAATGTAAGACAAGTGTGTGTTATTAATTTGGGAACATTCTCAGTCATATTTTCTTTTCAAATAATTCTGTTCCTTTCTCTTTTCCTTATACTTATGGTATTTCTATTATGCATATGTTATACCTTTCATGGTTTTCCCATAGCACTTAGATATTCTGGTTTCTTTCAGTCTTTTGGTCTCTTTGCTCAATTTTGGAGCTTTTTATTGGTATATCCTACGTAAAGCGAAGAGATTCTTTCTTCAGCTACATCCAGTCTACTAATAAACCCATCAAAAGCATTCTTCATTTTGGTGCAATTATTTTTCATCTCTAGTATTTCTTTTTGGTTCTTTATTACTATTTTCATCTCTACTTACATTCCACGTATCTCTCTGTTTTGAAATGCTTTCTACTTATCCATTGGAAATCTCATCATCTTAATTAAGTTAAACTCCTGATCTGATAATTCCAACATCACTGCCATGTCTAGTTTTGAGGCTTGCTCTGTCTATTCAAACTATAACTTTTTTCACCTTTTAGTATGCACAATTTTTTCTCAATAGCAAGATAAGATGTACGGATGAAAGGAACTGCTGCAGATATGGGGGTAAGGTTTAAGGGTGGGGAAACGTTCTATAGCTCTGTGATGAAGTCTTGATCTTTTAGAGAGCTTGGGCCTCTACACTATGACCACACAAGGTCTCTCAGCCTCCCACTCACCCACTGCTTATGTGGAGCAGGAAGGCTAGTAGCCTGGACACGAGCATTTCCTTCCTCCCACACGGAAAGTGAAAGCTGGTTAGAATTGGGTATTTTTCTTCCTCCAGCTCTGTCAGGCTCTGGTTAGACAGTTTCTCCTGAGGGCTGACTTCATGAAAAATAAAGTATTCTGAAACATTTCGAAATAGTTATTTTTCCATCTTCCTGCATGAAGGGCTTTTTCTCTGTAATATTTACTGGGAGAACCTGCTAAAAACTTACAAATGTGTGTGTGTGGGGGGTGCTCATGACTAGGGTGCCCTGGAGTTTTTAACTGTCAGATTTGTCCCCATTAAGCCTCCAGCGATATGTCGATTACAGCTCCATTTTTCCTCCCCAGCACTGATTCCCCTGGTGGATTTTGCTCAGGAGTCTCTGCCCCAGTATTCCTTTCTCTCTCTCTAATCTTGGAGGTGGTGGTTATCTGAGTTCCTACTTTTCCTACAGATTCCTGAAGAGTTTTTCATTTTTTCTTTTTTTAAGTCTGTTCAGCTTTACCCTTGTTATTAGAATGGAGTGGCAATTCCAAACTCCTGCCATGTGGAATAAGAAAATAGAATTAGTGTGGTATTTCTATTAATTAATTGCCTGACATGCTTTTTCTATGGTTCTGGCTCACATTCTTTCAACACTTCCTCTGATGATAAGAATTTATAAATTTTTTATGGAATATATTAAAAACAAAGGCCTTTCTTGTAATATGATTGACTGTAATATGATTGGAGGACAAAGAGACAGCAGTCTTTTTAGTTTCTTTTAGCTTCACAGTTGGTTTTTGGCTATGTCCTTTACATTTTTCAAATTGTTGTCAGGCTTGGGAAGAATCTTTATCTAGTGTTATTCCTGAGTGGCTGCTACAATCTCAGAGTGTTTCATGTTCTCCTATCTCAATTCCAACCTGCTACAATCTCAAGAGTATTTCATGTTCTCCTCTCCCAATTCCAAACTAAAATATTCCTTGCCTTAGTGATACCCATTGACCAGCTTGTCTAGAGTTGCGTTATTTTCATTAATTTTAGTGGTACATACTCATATCAAATTAGGAAGAAATTAAAATATTTTCTCAATGTGTTCATATGATGGATTCCTCTTCATTAATTGGGTTATTAAACAATGCAAAAGCCTAGTTCACTGCCTGTACAGAAAATTTATCCTGAAAATTATCCCTATAGTGGGATGGCTAGCAATAACTTAATTATGTAAGATGTGATTGCAAGCCACATAAACATATTTCATAAAAGCAAAACCAAATGTGTTTTCAACTTGACTTCTCTTTAATTGCTTCCCACAAATATCCATGGCATTTCCAGTGCTACCTGACATGAGATTTATGGTACAGGGAAAGTTGGAGGACAAAGAGACAGCAGTCTTAATCAATGGAAGTTAAATTTCTCATTTTTTTCAAAAATTACCAAAACTCTGACTATGTGAAGATCTGGCTGGGCCCCTCTCAAGATCATTCAGATGAAGCTCAAGCTTCATTAGCTTCATAGCAAATCTATTCCTGAGGATTTAACTCATTTTTCCATTAGAAAGCTACACAGTATCTCTCATCTTACTTATTATTTGGCAGCAAATGATACATAATAAGGTCTGAAGAAATGTTTGAAAGTTGAATAATATAAACTTGGACTATGATTAATACAGTTAGTGAAAATTTAATTAACCATGTGATAAAAACAATATAGAAAGAGATTTTAAATATACCAGATGAAGAAACATGGTATAATGATTCCTGACCCCATCAAATGACAATTTTGTATCTTACCCTTTTCTGTGCCTGTTTCCTCTTCTGAAAATGTAGCTAGTGTGCTGATTATACTATTAGCGTACCATGCACTATCATGAGGATTAAACGTCTTAACGTGTAAAATGCTTAAAGAGTTTTTAACACATAGTAGATAAGCATTTGATAAGTGTAGTTATCTTCCTTTTTCAAATAAAAATCTTCCCTCTCTCTTTCCAAAAATATTAGCATGTTTCCAAAAAGGTAGCACAAACAAAATATAATTCAAAAGGTTCAAATACAATTAATACCTGGGATAATCAAGATGATGTGTAAACTAAGGATAAGAAGAATAATAAAAGCCAGGAATTAACTCAGTATGTGAAACAAAAAATGACTTATGGAAAAAGAAGTAGGGAGCAAATCTGGCTCTGCAAACCATGTAAAGCAGGCCAGCTCAGCTGAAGAGTACATCTGGGATGTTGCACCATCAGACTCCCCACCATTTCTTCTGCTGTTTGGGAAAAAAACATAGAAAAAAATATTAGTACTAAAGCCCTAAACACCTCTCCATCTTCCCATTCTCTTTAGATCTTATATCACTGAGAAGCATTTGAATTGGACAAGTGTTCTCAGGAGAACTCTACTCTCCAGTGATTGGCTAAAATTATCATGCAGGTGTTTGGCAGTGACTGGGAGTCCCAGATGGAGTGAAAGAAATATGTCAACACCTCTATTGCTCCCTGGGACCCCATAAGACCAACCAGAAGGAATACAGAAAAAATAGGCATCCAAACCTAACATTTCTCAACATTTTCTTTTAAAAAAAAATAAGTATGAGAAAACTTTAAAAGGCTTATGTATGATTGACAAGTAAGAACAAAGAGTTTCTAAATTTTATAAAACACTGTAGAGTTTCATTGTGCAAGCCCAAGGTATCTTCAAAAGCTATAACATTATTTGCATCCAGAACTATAATTATCTGATCTGCAAATGAAACTGAGGCAATTCCTGTTACCTTTTTATTATTATTGCTTCACATTTTCTTAAAAGCAGCCCTTTAACATGTCTCTAAGTGTTAGTAGCTCCTTTAGGGAAAAAAAACCCCTGAGTACCACTTCAAACTTGATGTTTTACGTTAGAGCTCATAAACACCACATACCTTCTGCTTAAATTACTATAACAGCTAAACCTGTTAATGTAGAATATGGTGCTCTTTGGAGCCATACAGATTTGCTAACTATTATTTAGCTACAGAAAGAATATTGTTCTGGTAGGAGTGATCAGAGAATTTCTTCATATATGGCATTCAATGAGTTATTGATGTCACGGGTATATAATGAGAATCAGTATGCCAATTCTGGAATGTTTTTGTTATATTTGTGGTTATAACAAGAAAATGACTTTTTAAAAAATTGCTTGGAAATCATTTTCATATCCCAACACTAAAGAAAATTTGAGTATTGGAATAAAATTTTTAGTAGGTTTCTTTGAAATTAATAACAATCATAATCACTTTGATTCTTACAGGCTCACCAAAAATGAAACACATATTAATATAACTTTGCCATTTTTTTTGAATTTTTAAAATGTAGTAAGTATATATCTATAACATAAAATTTGCTATTTTAGCCACTTTTAAGTATGCAGTTCAGTAGCATTAATTAATTCTATGCAACCTGTCATGCAACTGACACCACTACTTGCAAAACTTTTTCATCAAACTAAACAAAACTCTATAACCATTAGGCTATAACTTCTTTTTGTTAATGGGAAACTTAGCACATTGTTTTTATTTTTCCTATTTAAGGTTTAGTAGTAAAAGTATCCTTAGAAATGATTGCAGGCCACTGATATTTGAAGGCTTTTAAAAAATTTTTTTTCAGAATATTACAGGGGTACAGAGTTTGGGTTACATAGTTTGTAAAAACTGAAAGCTTTTATACTTAAAACCTTAGATCCAGACAAGGATGTCCACTATCACCACTACTATTCAACATAGTTCTGGAAGTTCTAGCCAATGCAATCAAGCAAGAGAAGGATCTAAAGGCATCTGAATGGGGGCAGAGAAGTTCAAACTCTTGCTCTTATACTGAAGATGATATGATCTTATACTTAGAAAACCCCAGAAACTCAATCATAAGACTCCTGGAAGTGATCAAGAAATACAGTAACGTCTCAGGATATAAAAGCAATGTTCACACATCAGTAGCTAATGTATACTCCAATAACAGCCAAGTTGAGAAGCAAATCAATGACACAATTCCCTTCACAGTAGCGTCAAAGAAAATTAAATACTTAGGAATATACCTAATAAAGAGGTGAAGGATCTTTACAAAGAGAATTATGAAACCCTAAGAAAAAATAGCAGAAGACATTAACAAATGGAAGAACACACCATACTCTTGGCTGGGAAGAATCAACATTGTTAAAATGTCTATGCTACCCAAAACAATCTGCAGATTCAATGCAATCCCCATTAAAATACCAACATTATACTTTTAAGAACTGGAAAAAATAGCACTTTTCTTTGTATGGAACCAGAAAAAAACCATATAGCCAAGGCTATTCTTAGTAATAAAAACAAAGCTAGAGGTATCACTTTACCAGACTTTAGGTTATACTACAAGTCCACAGTAATCAGAAACATAATATTTGCACAAAAATAGAGTCATAGACATATGGAACAGAATAGAAAACCAAGACATGAAACCAGTCTCTAGTTGCCATCTGATCTTTGATAAACCAAACAAAAGCACACACTGGGGAAAAGACTCCCTACTCAACAAATGGTGCTAGGAGAACTGGATAACCACATATAAAACATTGAAATGGATCCTGCACCTTTCACCACTTACAAAAATTGACTCAAGATAAAAGATTTAAATCTAAGACATGAAACAATAAAAATCTTAGAAGAAAGTCTGGGAAAAACTCTTGATGATGTCAAACTGAAGAAAGATCTCATGATGAAGAGTTCAGCAGCAATTGCGACAACAAAAATAAAGAAATGGGACTTAATTAACCTGAAAAGCATCTGCACAGATAAAACACAACAAGTAAAGCAAAAAGACAACCCTCAGAATGAGGAAAGATATTTGCATGGTATGACCCTGACGAAGAGTTGGTAACTAGAATCTACAGAGAACTCAAATTAATCAACAAAAAAAGAGTAAACAATCCCATCTATCACTGGTCAAGAGATATGAACAGAACCTTCTCTGAGGAAGACAGACAAATGGCTAACAAATATCTTTAAAAAACACTCATCTTCCCCAATCATCAGAGAAAGGCAAGTCAAACCACCCTGAGATATCACCTAACCCTGATGAGAATGACCCATATCACAAAGTCTCAAGGCTGCAAATGCTGGTGCAGATATGGAGAGAAGGGAACACTTTAACACTGTTGGTGGGACTACAATCTAATACAACCTCTTTAGACGGAAGTACAGAAAATCCTCAAAGAATTCAAACTAGACCGCCCATTTGATCCTGCAATGCCATTACTACGCATCTACCCAGAAAAAAAAAAAAAAAAAAATCATTTTATCATAAGAACATTTGCATTAGACTGTTTATCGCAGTTCAATTTACAATTCCCAAAATATGAAAACAGCCTAAATGCCCACAAGATTAACAAGCTGTGGTATATGTATACTATGGAATATTATTCAGCCATTAAAAAAGATGGAGACTTTACATCTTTTGTATTAACCTGGATGGGGGTAAAACACATTCTTCTTAGTAAAGTATCACAAGAATGGAGAAGCAAGGATCCAATGTACTCAATACTAATATGAAGCCAGTAGATGATCTAATGTACACCCACATAAGAGAAAAACTCAATTCAATTCAATGTGGGGGGAGATGGGAGAGGGGAGGGGGGTTGGAGGGGGGTGGGAAGAGGGTGAGTATATTCCCACTTAATGGGGACAAAGTTAGGGTGTATGGCACACTTGTTGGGAGTGGGACACAATTATAAGAGGGACTTCACCTAACAAATGCAAACATTGTAACCTACTTATTTGTACCCTTAACTGAAACAATAATAAAAAATTTAAATTTTTAGTTTGGGGGATAAAAAGGGATACAGAAGTATTTAAAGTATTAATCATGGTGGTAATTGAAAATGCCATAATGGAAATGGATTGTTCTCTCAATGATTCATTATTCTTAATATACACTACATTAATTAACCTTGTTTATTATATGTATAAATGAAAGTGTTCTTAATTGGAGATATTGCTATGACAAAGAGCTTTTCAGATTAAAAAAGATGAAATTAAACTAAGAGAAACTAAACCTTTGTTTTATTTATAGAACAACTTTATCTCTCAAGCCTAAGGAATCATTCACATTATTGAAGTTAAGTAGTACTGATTACCAGAGGATTTATTGTATTGGAGGAAGAAATTGTGTAAGTTTAGTAAAAAGAAAACATGTTAAGTCAGTGAATTCAAACAAATATGTATACGTTTGTAATATATTATGGAAAAAGAAAAAAGATAAAATAGTTGAAGAGCATCTTCATTCAACAAATTTAGACGAGCCAAGGACACAGCTGGAATTTATCCAAATGCACAGAACACATAGCTGAGATCAAAGTGTGAGAGCTCAGCTCTAGGCTTCCTTGCTATGAAACATACTTATGATATAATAAGGAAAATCTCAAGCACATGCAGTTGGGAGACCTGGGGATGAAGTTGGCCTGACCTCAGGAGAAGGACTGGGAGGAGCCTCAGGAGAGACAGAGGAGAGAAGCTAAGAGGAGCTCTTCTTTGTAAACAAAAGAGATTCTTATAGAGGCCGCATGCTCAAGAACTTCGTCTTTCTTAGAAAATCTTCACAAAATCTTTTTTGCAACTGTGGAGAAAAAAATTTATGAAGTTTTATAAATTACATTTTCTTAAAAAGCTCATATAACAGAGAGCTAATGAAAAGGTACCAAAGCCTTCATAATATTATTCCAGAATTAAGGTCTCTTCTCAGTGGGTTTTGACAGAGTCACTGCTACCCAGAGCTTTCAATCATCCCCGAATGCAATGCATACCTGGAGAGGGCACAGAGTGATAGTGCTTGATACCACTGTCACCAGAAAAAGGAAAGTGGGAGGACCGACAATTTGCCTTGGCATTTTAAAATTGGAGACACATTTTCTAGTGAATGTGCTCCAGCTAAAGGTAGGATAAGAAATCAAAACTAACGTCTTATTCTTCAGAGGACCGAAGGTAAAAGAGAATGCACACAAAGGAAAATATATTTATGGTATAAATGCTTTGCGTGGTTAAAACATACACCTAATCTAAGTAGGCAGGAAGGGGATGTTATTCCCCTTCTGGGGATGTATGTCAGCCAGCAGAGTCTGAATGTCAAAATGTCTTGTTACAAGGTATGTACATACGTACATTTATGCCTGTTATCTTTCTTAACACATCCCCAAATATTCTGGAATATATGAATTTTTAGGTCTTGTTCTATGAGAGAAATAAGGGTGTTTCACACAATTTTACAGTCACCAATAAAACCCAGGATAACCCTAGCAACTAAATTAACATGTTGTGCCTATTTGAGTATGTGATTAATTCTCCCCACCCCATACCAATGCAACATGTGTGTAGCCCCAGTGCTCATTTTGGGTTTACTGGATGTGCTCCAATAATGTTGTTGCTGAGATAAGAGGGAAAGACCACAGCCCCATGAACAGTTGGTGAGTCCTTCTGCCATATCCAGCTCCTCCCTTTGCTAAAAGGAATATGCTAGTCCTGAAGCAAGAAGCTGATTTTTCAAAGAAACATCGCTGGGTCCCACATTCTTCTTGTTTGGTCCTGAAAGAGTCAAATCAAGATTTAGATCACTACCAGATGTTGGAGAATAGTATCATAGTGACACTTTTGTTGTTACTGTTGGTGGTGGTGGTGGTGGTGGTTTTTATATTTTTTCTTTTGAAACAGAGTCTTACTCTGTCACCCTGAGTTTAATACAACCTCAAACTCTGGGGCTCTGATCCTCTTGTCTCAGCTTCCTGAGTAGCTGGGACAACAGGCTCCAGCCATGATGGCCTGGCTAGTTTTTCTATTATTAGTAAAGATAAGGTGTCATTCCTGCTTGAGCTGGTCTTAAACTCCTGAGCTCAAGCAACCCACCTGCCTTGGCCTTCCAGAGTGCTGGGATTACCAGTGTGAGCCACCACACAAGGCTTCTAATGACACATTGAGACAAATATGAGGTAAGAATACTCTGTCATACAGGGAGACTCTAAAAAAGAAATATATATATATATATAATATCATTTATAAAATAAAAAATATATAATATATAATATCATTTATTAAAAAAAAAATATATATATATATATATGAGCCAGGTTATCTAGTTTCACAGTACCAACTCTCTCTCTTTCCTTTGTGTTTTCCCACAGTGTTCAGGAAGCCTATTTTTAAGTGTTCATTCCCGTTCTGAGAGATTGGAAACTCTACACAGGCAGTTGTTTCCTTTATCAACTGCTGTATCCCTGTAACAGGACCTGGGCCACAGTAGGCAATTAATAAATATTTGATGAAGAATGAATGCATTCCTTGTGTTATGTGTTTCTGGAAAATTATGGAGAATTCCTGTAGTTATTATTAACTATGTCACACTTGATCCATATATTAGGGACACAACTTTCTTGAGACCAGAGTGTGGGGTCGTCACTAAAGGTGAGAAAGAAAACTTCAAGGAGAAAATCAGTCTGAGAGGAAGGAATTGTGGCTCAAAGCTACAGTCCCTTCCCTCTGTGGAGGGGTGGGTGATTCTCCTTCCATTGCCAGTCTAGAAGAGTCTGGCATTGGTTTGTTAAGGAAGCTTTGTGTTTGGAGGCAGGATGAGGGTTGCAAGAGGGTATGTCTTCAGAGCTGAAAATAAAACAGGGAAGAGTGTAGGGAAGCAGTTTGGCCTTGGTCCCTGTGGGATTTGGGAGGCCAAAAATCTGCTTCCAGTTCCAGTCTGGATACCAGGGGACAGAGGAGGCTCTGCTCACACACCTGCTCACTGCATCCTCCACTTCTCTGAGGACCACACTGATGCTGAGAGAGATCAAACAGACTGCTTCCTATTATGGAGATGGAGAAAGATTAAATTTGCACTCAAACTTGAGTCTGACTAATTTCAGGATCCTCTCTTACAACTATTGACTTATCTTCAGGCTGTCTAATTCCCAGATCCCACACTCTTGGCATGTTCATCCTTCATTGCATTCATAATATCAACATAATTGTTTTATCATATGAAAATCCTGTTTCTGAATTTTTATTTTGTGTTTGTGTGAGGGCTATGTGTATGAACCTCTGTACTGAGGAAAAATGCCTGCTCATGGTAAAAAAATTGGAAAACAAAACAACAAAACCAAGAAGATACTGTTTAAAGCAATGAATCAGTTGCTTTCTGTGTGAAGTTTAATTAGGAGTGATAGCGTTGACAAACTGTTCCTTTCTTGTGTGGTTTCTGAATGTTTTGGTTCCATAAGTTTAGCCTTAGGAAAAAATGTTGAGAGTTTTTTCTGTGTGTCTTTAAATGCTAGCATATGGAAAATACTTTCTGTGTCCATCAAAGAATCATTCTAGGTAGAGAATGGGGCTGTGTGCTTCTCCATATGACTTTATTCTGAGGATGTTGCTAATTATACATGGAAATTGTAACATGTGACTCATTAAATAGGGAGGACTTTTATAGTCTTCCTGTGGGTCCCTTTTTCACAGTCCATTTCTTTTTTTTTCATACAATCTGTTTTATCCCTATGCTTTACTCCTACCCTCTATTTTCATGTGCTTTAATAAAGGAAGTATCTGGGGCACTGACACTTCGAATGATACTGAAGGATAAGGCAGTCAAGTATGTAATAATAATGGTATATCATGAGTAATTGTTGCCTCTAGAATAAAAACTAAATTCCAACAAAACTGAGTTAAAAGTATCTCATACTTAGTATGAAGAATTTAATATGACTATATGAATTTGACTCTGTCTCTAGTTATCTAATACCCTGGGAATAAATTGGGGGGTAAGGCTGGTGGACATTCTTACTACAGTGTACCAGATGCTATACTAAGAAGTACTGTGCATATACTAACTCATTACTCCTTACAACATCTCTGTGAAATATTTGCTTTTATTTCCATTTTGTAGTTGAGAAAATTGAAGGATTCCCTAATTTAGATATTAAATAATCGCCCACTGGAATCTGGCAAAGGTAGGATGTGAACTGTGGTGATTCAGGCTCTAAAATCATGCTTTTTAAAATTTTCATATGGAAGGACTTCTTAAAAAATTATTGCATCTTTGAATTTCATCTTCATGAATAATTATTTTTGGGGCAAGGTACCTTCTGAAAATGGCAGGCACATTCTTCCTATATACAGTAAAACTAAATGACTAGAAGTTATTTTCTAATTTTTTCTTCCTTCTTCCTTGTTTGTCCTTTGGTAGTTGTACTAAGTTGTTTTTCCATTGTGAAATGTATGGTACACAGAGATGTGTATGTGAAATGAATATATAAAGTTTAAAGCATCATAACACAGTGAATAACCACAGACCCAGATTAAGAGAAAACATCACTGGCACTTCAGAGTCATCTGCAAGCTCCTTCCAGATCACAATCTTCTCTTTCCCCTACAGGGGTTGCAATCTCTTCTGTTACTCATTCCCTTGTGGACTTTTTTGTCACCCATGTATGCATTGCTATCTTATTCCACTTTTAACAAACAAATCATAAAAATAAACCTGGTTCTAAAGGAATGTCAACAATGTCACAATTAGAGCAAGATTCTTAAGAGAAGTTAAATTGAACAGAGTTGAGACATAGCCTGACTTTAGCTTCCCCAAAGTTTGCATGACTCTGGAGCAAATTAGCAGACAAGCTGATAGATGGATATCAAAAGCATAAAGTTCATTACAGGTGGATGTCAGGCACAGCTGAAGCATAAATAGATGCAGGACAAATGGGAAAAGTTAGTTTTGTACTTTGCACCTCAAGCCCACTATTGCCTACCAAGTTCTCAGGAACATATTTAAGAAAACCACCTTTGTTGAGGACTAATCTAGGTAGCAGCTTAGAAAGAAAGTGGATCTTTCAGTGGCATGTCGTGTGGATAAGACAAGGACAGAGTGCTCACTTGGACATTTTGTCTTAGGCTTACGAGTAGGTACAGTGGGGTTAAAGAAGATATTTTAGTTTCTGCACATCACAAGAAAGTTTGGGGTTTGAGTTTTGCCAAGTTAGAAAGGCTTGGTAAACACCTTGGAATTTCCATTGAAATCCCAGAATAATCACATTTTAAGAAGACAAATTACATTCCAGAAAGTTTTTACTAGGATTAAGGGGGAAAATACTAAATAAACCCTCTTGAATAAAACTAACTCAAATCTCTACAAATTCTCTTAGCTGTTGTGAGAAGAAAACTCAGCAATTTTCACAGGGAGATATCAGAATTAAATGTGTTATAACTTATTATCTATAATGCATAGTATATAGGAAAAATATCTAACCATATTATGAAACAGAAATATGTGACACATAGACCAAAGTAAAATCATTCAGTAAAAACAAATGCACAGAAATCCAGGAGTTGTGAGGAGCAGATAAGGACTCTGCTTTTAAAAAATAACATGACAATAATAAACAACTGTTTTCTAAAGCCTGGGTGTGAGGAGCAGCATCTGACCTTTCACTGGAATACAGCTACCTTTCCTAGTGCCCATAAAAACTAGTAAATAATATGAAATCGGTTATGATGAAAAGAACCTAGCAGATAACAATGATTCCATTGTGCCAAAAGCTGTTAATTCTCTTTCCAGATATAAATAGATTGCTTCTTGGTCTGTACTCTTTTCTTCTGTCTTTCTAATAACCTCTTACAACCCCATTGAACATTCCTGTGTGTTATTAGAGGAGACAAATTAGCTTATTTTCACATAGGCATTATATGGGCAAGTTTGTGCCAACACAAAAATAAGTTACCTTTTCTGAATATGAATTGCTGTAATTTATTTATTAGATTTTAAAGGTGCCCTTTATGATTCATACCATTTCAAAGCAAAAGATATTTTTTCAAAAGAACAAGAAATTACATTGGACTCCCTATGGACTCCCAGATTGATATCTCCAGCTCAGTAACACTTCTGAATGCCAACCCCCCAGTGCTATTTCAAATTCAACATGTACCATCTTAAACTCATCATCTCTCCCACCCATCATAATCTGTTCCTTTCTCTATATTTCTTGTTTTTGAATATTCCTGATATTATTGTTTTAACGTTCTCTCATTTTAAAAACTAATAATTTATAAAAATAGTTTTCTTTTTTAAAAAAATTTATTGACATAAAATAATTATGCACATGTATGAAGCATGTGTGATACTTTGATACATGCATACAATGTGTTGTCAACATTTAAAATCTCTTTCAGCTATTTTGGAATATACTATATATTGTTAATAGCATTCTCTTAATGGAACTGTTGCATTTGCCTCTAATGGATCTTCCTTTCTCCTTATCTCAATATTTTATCTATACTGTCCCATTGCTGATCTTTCTAAAACATTAGTCTGAGCATATATGTGTAACTCCCCTGTTTTGAAACCCTCAATGACATCTTAATGTCTACAATAAGAAACCTGGTCCCTAGAGTAATATGCAAGGCCCAGAATCTGGCCTTCTTCTTTTTTTTTTTTTTTTTTAATTTTTTATTTATTTTTATTTTTTATTTATTTTTTATTTTCTTTTTATTATAGATAAAAATATGCACCATAGATGTGGCCCGACCCATTACCCTCCCTCCACCCAAACCACCCCCCTCCCTTCCCCTTCCTTGGTCCTTTCCTCATAGTCTTGTGGTATAGTTGGGTTATAGCCTTCATGTGAAAGCTATAGTTTAGCTTCATAGTAGGGCTGAGTACATTGGATAC
>CAUYPK010076543.1:0-11183 GCA_963574355.1 Loris lydekkerianus
CATGTATACCATGGAATATTATGCAGCTTTAAAGAAAGATGGAGACTTTACCTCTTTCATGTTTACATGGATGGAGCTGGAACATATTCTTCTTAGCAAAGTATCTGAGGAATGGAAGAAAAAGTATTCAATGTACTCAGCCCTACTATGAAGGTAAATTATAGCTTTCACATGAAGGCTATAACCCAACTATAGCACAAGACTATGGGGAAAGGGCCAAGGAAGGGGAAGGTAGGGGGGAGGTTAGGGTGAGAGGAAGGTAATGGGTGGGGCCATATCTATGGTGTATCTTAGAATGGGTACAGCTGATGGGACTAATGTACGCAGCTATGATTTAACAATAAAAAAAAAAGACATGTGTGTTCTATACCTGATAAATCTAACTTGTACTTGCAATATACTCCTAAGGTGTGGTTCCCCTACTAACCTAGTATGAAGACATGATTCTTGATCCAGCCTCTGCAACAGCCTCTTGTGGGGTAGCCTGCCTGGGCTCAAATGGCCAATGGTTCTTTCCATCTCCACCAATATGATTCCACCAATGTAAGCCAATCATCAGTCTATCTGTGACATTCTTCACTGCTGAAAAATCGTCAGCTATCAGTTTATTATATTTTATTTGTTTGTGCTCTCCTCTATAGTATCCATAAGTTACATATGCCACAAATAAACTTGAAACCCCAGAAAAATGTATCATTGTTCATAGAGAGTCCTTTGTTGTAATTAGGCAAAAATAATAGTCTCTACCCACTGAATGAGGGTTATTTTCTATAAATGAACCATTGATTCTATCCCAAGGACAGGGGCACAAGAGCCATTACAAAATAACCTTAGAATTGAATAACAGAAAACTGTTAGAATGCTTTAGAATGGGTCTACTGTCAGCATAAGCATGATGTAATATATTGTATTCACAAATATCAAACATTCCTAATAACTAAAATGGGAAAATAAAGAAAATTCTATACATACATAAAATTATTACATTTTGATTAAAATAAAATAAATATAAAAAATAGAAATTATTTAAAAGTGAAAACAATGTATATGTAACTTGAACTCATGAGGAGAGAATTTTGGCCATCCCTATTTTTTGAGAGAGACATAGCTCAGTGGACCATAAGCTCCATCAATCAATAAATGAATTAATAAATGTTGTTTGAATTCATAGCATCACTTCACAACAGCTGTGTGTGTGCTCAGACAGCTTTGTTCCCAAAGATGCTAGAAAATCTAAACTTAGGCACTTGTTCATTACTGATATGCCATAAACAGAGTCATTGGTTGGTTCTGTAGGGCAGCTAGCACAAATTACTACAAACTGGATGGCTTAAAACAATAGAAAGTATGCCTTCACAGCTTTGGAGGCCCACAAGTCCAAAATCAAGGTGTTAAGCAGGCTCATCTCCCCCTTGAAGGGAAGAACTTCCTTGCCTTCTCTCAGCTCCTGACTTGCCACCTGATCTTTGGCATTCTTGGCTCATGGTAGAATAACCTCAGTCTAGCCTCTGTCATCTCATGGCCTTGCTGTGTATCTCTGTGTCTACAAATACCTTTCTCCCGATAAACAGTAATCAGTATTGGATTAAGGTTTATAATAATCCAATATGACCACATCTTACTTGGTTACGTCTACAAAGACCCTGTTTCCAAATAAAGTCACATTCAGCAGAAATTTAATATCGAACCCTTAAATCATAAATTACACTTCTATAGAGCTGTCTATGTGCCAGGCACTTTACCTATGTTGATTTATTTAGTCTTCACAATGATCTACAAGGTAGGTTCTATGATTATTGTATCTTCATATTACAGAGTAGAAAACTGAGGCAAAGAGATTCTATAACTTTCAGGGTCATGTATCTAGGGTTCGAATCCTGGAAGACCGGCTAAGAAGCTGGTGCTTTTAATCACTCCAACTTGCAGCCTCTCGAATAAAATAGGACTCATTTAAAAAAGAAAACATTTTTGAGTACCTCTTTTGTAGCAGAACCTGTGCTTAATATTAACGCTAAAGAAATGATGATAAAATATAAGATTTTATATATTTTAGTAAGAGCTCTGAGAGATGTTTTGATGTATTGATAGATTGCTGTTCTATATGACCTGGGGCCAATTATTTAAACTTTCATTTTTGTTTTTGTTTTTTTCAATTATTTAAACTTTCTTTGCTTCAGACTTGTCACAGAGTGTTGAGATTAAACAAGTTTATTATGTGTAAAGTGCTTAGAATAGTGCCAAATTACTATGATCATGCCCTTAATTATTAATGTTACCATTATGAGTGATAATAAATTCTGATTATTTTAGATAGGAAAGATAGTTTTGAAGACAATAAACGTATAAGTAAAAACAAATATGATTTTAATACATATTTCACTTCTTCCATTTAAACTTGATGAGAATAGCGTATTTGCTTCAAAATAGCTCTTGGCATAGAGACGTGGGAAACCCTCTCTTCTGCCATGGTGCAGGTCCACTCGCTCCAGAAATAGAGCAGGTGAAATCAGAAGGGTGAGTATGTACAGAGTGACTTATGAGTTCCTAACGGTGAGTTGTGTGGCTGTCATCTCTCCCACCTTTCTGAGACCCACCTCCACTAGGTGTAGGAAGTGATAAGCTGTAGAAATCCTTAGACAAATGTAAACACAAGTTTTCAAATGGTTTAAGTGTGAGTTTGCTGTTTTAATCTCATCCAGATGCAAGCAAATAATTGCATCAAGCACTACCATTACTTGATTCCCAGAGGTACAGATACTTTCTTGCTTATACTTATGTACCATTCTATGCCATATATATCCTCAGAAAAATTTATTCTTTGTAGGAACCAACTTCATCCAGAAATCTGAACCTAGAATTAAGAAGCATCAATTGAACTTCACTTAGAATTTCTTTTTTTTTCTTTTCTTTTTTTTTTTATGATGGCTCAGCTTTTGTTTACTGAATACAAAAAAATAACAACTTTGTTTCTTTTATATTTAAAAGAATAGGTCATTTGCCTTCAAAATAAGAATGTTGGTGAATTGTAGCTAGTACAATAGAGAACCTGGAAATGAGATGGATTGAAGATAGAAAATTTCGTTGATTAAAAAGAAAATATTGTTTAGTAGATACTGTCTGGCACACTATTGCCAGCGTATTACAAGGAAGAATGGTTTGCTTAGAATAAGAAAACAAACAAACAAACAAACAAACAAAAAAAACACTGTATGTCATCAGATGCTCACAAAAAATCTATGTATGAAATAATGTTTAAATGTTGAGGTACATCTGCATTTTTTCAGGAGTTAACATATTCAAAGTATGTGGAAAAAAAGAAGTTTAAAGATCAACTTTTTAAAAAATTTCCTGTGTAGATTTGTATGTCTGGCAGCAGAGAAGTGTGTATAAAATTAATTACTCACATCCATGTTACTTCTATGGTGAATATGTATGAATGGTGAAATTCCCTTCGCTTAGAACATATTTGCTTTCTTTGTTCTGTTACTTAGCTTGGAACTAAAATACAGTAGTTTCAGGGGAAAGATGAGAGAAGAAAACTATTTCCACATTTAAGTAAGAAAACAGATAGTACGCAGTTATTTCTAATAGTGTTATATTCTTTCCTCAACTGTATCATCCCTCACCTTTGCTTTCAGATCAAAAACAGTAGCTTGGGGACAAACGCAAAATCTTAGAAAAGGAAAGAAAAAACTCTCTTTAATAAATATAGCAGGGAATAGGAAGAAATGAGCCTGGTAAAGGAAGAATGCCATGAATACATGGTAAAGGGATTTCCAAGGATACCACAAAACATTCCACAAGTATATGCTTCCTAAGGAAGATGACTCTGTTACATATTGAAACATTTAATGTAATTTAATGAAAATAAGCAGATACTGTATACTGAAATGCACATATGTGTTACAGATTGGAGCTTTTCATCAGTAACATAATAACTCCCCTTAGGTTTCATAAGACTTTCCCCAACAGTCAGACAGACACATGTGATACTTGTGGAAAAAGATGGCTTTGCTTTTGTGAGATATAGTTGGATTAAGCTGATCAAAACAGAGTTTCTCCATTTTGTTTCTACTAGAGAATTTTTGGTCTCTTGGCAAATTTAATTTACTTTTTCTTGTTAAATGGAAGAGTATCTTAACATAATAAGAGTTCATTTAAAAAATGGGCATTTTCTCTGTGTGTATAGAATTAGTTTTGTTACATAACATATTTATCATTTATGTCTGCATATTCATTCCACAAAATAGACATATAAGTTATATTTGCACACATTCTCTAAAATATATAACTGTCCCTGATGAGGAAGAATTTTTGACCTCAGAGGACTGTGCAGTAAAACCCGAGGCAGGAATTTCTTTAGCAGACACTAAAACACATTTCCAGCTAGAGCTCCCTAGACTCACTGTAGGTGGCACTATACATGTGCAACACTGAAAATCACTCTGAAGGTTTGCACAATCAGCTAGCCTGGGGGTCAGGAAACTTTTCCTGTAAGAAGAGATATTTAACAGATGGTAAATACTTTAGAATGTGAGAACATACCTCTCTGTCACAACTCTTTAATTTTGCCATTGTAGTCCAAAAGCTACCACAATGTGAAAATAAATGGAAGTAGCCGAGTTTCAATAAAACTTTACTTAAAATTGGCTCATTCCCATAGCACAGTGATTACGGTGCCAGCCACTTACACCAAGGCTGGTGGGTTCGAGCCTGGCCTGGGCCTGCTAAACAACTGCAACAACAACAACAAATAATAGCTGGGTGTTGTGGCAGGTGCCTGTAGTCCCAGCTACTTGGGAGGCTGAGGCAAGAGATTCACTTAAGTCCAAGAGTTGGAGGTTGCTGTGAGCTGTGACACCACGGCCCTCTACTGAGGGTGACTTAGTGAGACTTTGTCTCAAAAATAAAAGAAAATAAAATAGGCTCACAGAACCCTGATCTATACATCACAAAGATTAAAAAAAAAAAAAATTAGGAGTTTGGTGTGGATTTAGTATTATATACTGTATTCTTATAATAAATAAGCTAGAGAAAAGAATGTTATTACAAAAATCATAAAAATATATTTTCAAATATAAGCAAATAAATAAGCAAATAAATATATTTGCTCTTCAATAAGTGCAAGTGGATTATCACAAAAGTCTTCACCCTTGTGGTTACATTTAGTTGGCTGAAGAGGAGAGGAAAAAAGAGGCTGGTCTTACTTTCTCAGCAGTGCAATAGGTGGAGGAGAAGACGGAGAGGTAACTATGGAGACACATGATTTCTATCTTTCACCTTTGCTTTTTCATTTCTCTAAAAATATTAAAGGTCTACATCATAAAAAATGTCAAAAGCCATCTTGAATAATAAGAACCCTTGTGGGAGATTGTCTAATGTCCGTTGTTTTCTGTCACTGCTTCTTCTGTGTCTTCATCCGGTGCTGGTTCAGAGTCAGCAGCTCCATTAAGTCCTCCTCTGTTAATCCCTCTGGTGTAGTGTTTATTAGCTCTCGAATTTCTCTAAAATCCACATCCTGAAAACTTTCACCTCCCACCCTTTTGATACATTCATAACCACTGTCATGATTTTTTTTGATTGGCTCTGTTTAAATCCTGTGAAGTCATGAACAACATCCGGACACAATTTCCCCAGCAGGAACTTACTATGTTGGACCTGATGGCTTTCATGATTTTTATATCACAATGATGGTATCTTCAAAGGTGTGATCCTTGCAGACTTTCATGGTGTTCTCAGTAGAAGTTCTCTTCCACAGTGTTGACAATCCTTTACATAGAGTGTCATGTATAATGAGCCTTAAAGACCTTTATGACCACTGAACTAGAAGTTGAGTTAAAGATGCTTTGCTTGGGGGCAATTAGACCACTTTGCTATCTTTGGTGTTTAACTCACAGGGTTCTGGATGGTCAAAGGATTTCTCCAGTATCAGTAGAGCCTGAAAGGCAGTACCTTTCTGGCAAGGTACTTCCTGACTTCAGAGACAAAGCATCAATGGAACTGATCTAGAAAAAGTGTTCTTGTTGTCTAGATCTTCTAGTGTTTATCTTTTCCCTGCAAGGGTTGTGTTTATCTTGTGTTATCACTTGCTAAGGTGGTATTATTATCTTTTCCCTTTAAGGCTTGGGGGTTAGCAGTTTTATAAATAAGGGTAGTCCTGCTCATAAACCTGACTATGGAGTTAGCCTAGTACTTTCTGCCATAAATTTCTGGCTCTCACTTTTCTTCTTCACTAATATGTCTTTTTCAACATTTTTTCCACAAGAGGAGTTTTCATCTGCATTAAAAAACTCTTAAGTATCCTTTCTCCTCAATGGTTTGCTTAATAGGAATTCATTTTCTGACTCTTGGTAGGCAAAGCAGCTTCTCCTATTGTGTCGACATTTCTTATGCCAAACTTCTTTCTAAAATTGTCTGACTATCTTTTGTTGGCATTAAATTCTACAGCTTTAGATCATTTCCTTCCTTTTGTGTTGTTGTGGATAATGAATTCTTCTTTGCTAATCATATTAGAGTGTAAACGTGCGTCTTGTAACAACCCTGCACTCCATGATAACTGCATTTTCAATATGACATAAACCTGCAAAAAGTGTAAGGTTTTGGGCAGTGCTTGTGGCTCAAAAGAGTAGGGTGCCAGCCCCATATGCCAGAAGTGGCAGGTGCAAACACAGCCCTGGCCAAAAACTACAAAAAAAAAAAAAAAAAAAAAAAGGTGTAAGGATTTTGCACCTGCTGGCATAGCTGCAGTGAAAACTTCACAAATTTCCTTTCCTTTTTATACTTTAGTGCCTATGGTGGATTTGCTTATTTATCTTGAAATAATGGGGAACCATAGCTATGAATATAACTCTATAATACATATCAAGCAATTGAATTTTTCTCTCTTTTATTTCAATAGATTTAGGGGGTACACAGGTTCTTTGTTAAATGAATGAAGTCTATAATGGTAAAGTCATGGCTTTTAGTATGTCCATCACCAGAATGGTGTGCATAGTACCTGATAAGTCATTTTTGATCCCTGACACCCTCTGTGCTCCCCTTTTCTTAGTTTCCAATGTCCATGATATCACTTCATGACCAAATATACCCATCATTTTGCTCCCACTTCTGAGAACATGTAGTATTTGATTTTTATTCCTCAGAGGCTTCAGAGAGGATAATAGACTCCAGTTCCATTGAGGTTGCTGCAAAAAACAGTATTTCCTTCTTTTTATGGCTGTGTACTATTCCAAAGTGTGTGTGTGTGTGTGTGTGTGTATGTTTGTGTGTGTACAGACTATATTTTCTTTACCTGGTCATTGGTTGATAAGGACTTGGATTGATTCTATATCTTTAGATTGATTCTATATCTTTAGAATTGTGACTTGTTTTGTAAAAAATATTGGGTTGTCTTTTTGATGTATGATGATGATTTCTAATTTCTAATGAGTTCTTTTCCTAAGGTTATGCTAGTTTACATTCCCACAAACAATGAAAAAACTTTCCCTTTTCATGGCATCCACACCATCTCTGGTTTTTCTGACTTTAGTTAGGGCCAGGGGTAAGGTGTTATTTCATTGTGTTTTAAATTGTGTTTTAAATTTGCTTTTCCCTGATGATTAATGATGTTGACATTTTTTCATTTGGATTTTGGCCATTTGTATATTTTCTCTTAAAAAATATCTGTTCATGTCTTTTACCCACTTTTTTTTTTTTTCTTGCTGATGTGTTTGATTTCTTTGTAGATTCTAGATATTATTTCTTTGTTGGATATATGGTTTGTGAATATTTTCTCTGATTCTGTAAGTTGTCAGTTTACTGTATGGATTTTTCCTTAAACTTTTTAGTTTGGGCAAGGACCATTTATTTAGTTTTATTGTTGTTCTATTTACTTTTGGGTCTTAGTCATAAATTATTTGCCTAGGTCAATGTCTAACAGAGTTTTTCCCACATTTCCTTTCAGAATTGATATTATTTCAGGTCTTACATTTGTCTTTAATGCATCTTGAGTCAATTTTTATATATTGTGAGAGACAGGGATCTAGTTTCATTCTTCTTCACATTATTCTCAACTGTTATACGCACCATTGATTGAAGAGGTGTTCTTCTCCAGTTCATGTTTATGTCTGCTTTGTCAAAATTAAATTGGTTGTAGCTATGTGGTTTTATTTCTTTTATTATTATTATCATTATCATTATCATTATTATTCTGTTCTATTTATCTGTTTGGCTACTTTTATACCAGTACCATGCTGTTTTGTTCACTATGACTTTATGATATAATTTGAAGTCAGGTAATGGGATGCCTCCAGATTTGTTCTTTTTGTTTAGGATTGGTTTGGTTATTTATGATTTTTTGATTCCATATGAAATTCATGGTTTTTTTTTTTTCTAATTCTATGAAAAACAGTATTAGTATTTAGATGTGAATTTCACTGAATGTATAAATCAATTTGAACAATGTGGAAATTTATCAGTATTGATTCTTCTGATCAATAAGCATGAGATATTTTTGTATTTGTTTGTGTCGTCTATGATTTCTTTCATCAGAGTTTTGTAGTTCTGCTTATAAAGACATTTCACTTCCCATAAAGCATATTCATAGATATTTTACTTTCTTTTCAGCTATTGTAAATGATATTGTATTCTTGATGTGAAACTTAACTTGGCTATTATTAGTGTATAGACGCTACTGATTTATGTACATTAATTTTGTAATGTGAGACTCTGCTTTTATTAAACCTGGGAGTTTTGTGGAGGATTCTTTGCGGTTTCAGAGATATGAGATCATATTATTGACAAATAGGGGTTTTGACCTCTGTTTTTCCAATTTGGATTTCTTTATTTTTTTCCCTTGAATGATTGCTCTGGCTAGGACTTCCAGTACTATGGTGACAGTTGTGTGTTTTCAAAAGTTTATCCATTTCTTCTAGATTTTCTACTTTGTATATATAGAGGTTTTCATAGTAGTCTCTAATGATATTTTGTATTTCTGTGCTATGAGTTCTAATGTTTCTTTTTTCATTTCTGATTAAACTTATTTGATTCTTTTCTCTTTGGTTTTTGGTTAATCAAGCTAGTGATTTATTAATATTATTTATCTTTTCAAATTTAATTAATTCTTTGTGCTGCTTGTTTGTGTTTAAATTTGGTTTAGTTCAGTTCTGATATTTGTTACTTCATTTATTCGGCAGGCATGCCATGGGCATTTGGTGGCACGTGGTCCCCTGGCAGTGGCAGTTGCAGTGTTGGTGAGGGTCTGGTCATGCTGCTTGTTGGGAGTACTTATAGGACCACTAGTGATACTTCTTATGGGTTCCCTGGTGTTATTCAAGGTTTAAAGTATTGCACTAAACACAATGAAAATACATGAGAATCTCAAGAGATCACTTTTTACTGGGATATGCAAGTTATTAGACAGAGGAACTGCCAACACAGAGATGATTAGTGTCACAAGACTTTTTAAGAGAATACTCACAACGTTTTAGCTGACTCCAATGGCAATACTGGGTGGCTACAAACTATTTAAAGTGTTTTATAGTTATCATTTAATGCTGTATCTCTATGTTGTTTACATTTATCTCAACTGTAAAGGGAGCCAAGTATGTCTGTTTCCCTAAATTTTGATGAATTTTAACTTTTCATAATGGATTTGTATATATTTTATGGTCACAAATAATGAAATAGACCATTATCTCTTATATTTTATGTATTCATGGCATATCTAGCTTTTTTCTCCTTTTCTTTTTTTAATTTCTAGGCTAGAAGGTATGCCTGTTCTTTCAAATTGTCACAAGTCTCCTAACATTTTCCCAATATATTTATTGAACAAAATCTGCATAAAAATGGTCCTGCACAATTTAAGTCCTCATTGTTCAAGGGTCAACTGTATTTTGAGAAAAGTCTTAGAGTTAATATAACAGATCTCTAACAAAAAAGCAATAAAATGTGTTAAATAAAGTACAAGGAAGAGTTAGAGTTAAAATGGCAGTAACCTGAATGAAAACCTGTCTTCAAGGTACTGAGCAATGTGGCTCAGAAAGCACCAGAGGCCAAATATCATTGGAAAATAATTCAGGAAAAGGCCACATAATGAACACATTACTTCCTATGATATTTGCAATATTTTGTCCAAACCATTAGGCAGAAGAAATTCCCCCTTGTACCCCCTTTAAGGAATGAGCAAGAAAGACAGATAGCTGAGAATCAGGCTGGGTTAGGTTTAAGGATAATACTGGGCTTGGGATTTGTACCTCAAAAATACGTACTCCCCAATACTTGTAAATATAATACTGGGCTTGGGATTTGTACCCCCAAATCATGCATAACCCAAAACATGTAATGATAATACTGGGCTTGGCATTTGTACCACTTGAAATGGAAGCAGCAAATAACCAAGCTTTATGCAACAAAGTGAAACTGGCAAAAACCAGAGAGCAGCCACGATGTTTCTGTACAAGCAGAGAGAAACATCTCCATCTATGATTTAGTTGCCTATATAGTAACGTGAATATCCAAAGCCAAGAGAGATAACAGCAATAGAATGGAACTAGCAACAGCAAAAATCCTTGAAGATCAGGAAGAAACATCAAATCTAAAGAGAAACTTCAAAACATTTTTAAGAATTGTTGTTGTAGAGATGCTTATCTCATAAATATGATCAGCTTGGCAGTAAGAAGCACGGAATCGCAGTAAGGACAAATACAAAGCAAGTGCGTGCTTTTCCAGAGTACATGGCGCATACCTACATGTGTGTGACATGACAGGGAAGTAGCAGAAGCAGATTACCCCTGTGAAACACAAATATAATTGAGTCTGAAATCGTGTCTAGTTTTAGGTGACTTGGGTGAAATTGTACGAGTTATTTTGTGCACGGGAGAGCCAGCATTTACTGGAAAGAAAACACCTCATTCTACATTTAAAATTTCATTTAAGCTTTGGAAGAATGCTGACTCTGACAGCTTTCCCGAGTCCTCACTGCTGTATGAGTCAGCTTCGCATGTCCCTTCCCAGGCTGACTTTCCACCAGCACACTCCCTCTCCCGGGGTCTTGGCACAGCCCTGATACATTAGCAGTAAACCGCTTTGCTTTGAATCCTAACCCAGCCACTACATCTGTTGGGGACTTTAGGTGTGTTATTTACTTTTCCTGAGTCAGTTTCTGCATCTGTAAAACGTGATGAAAAGATTTGCCTTACAGGGGT
>CAUYPK010076545.1:0-30913 GCA_963574355.1 Loris lydekkerianus
TCGGGAGGCTAAGGCAGGAAAATTACTTGAACCCAAGAGTTTAAGGTTGCTGTGAGCTAGGATGATGCCACAACACTCTATTGAGAGAGAGAGAGAGAAGGAAGACAGAAAGACAGAAAGACAGAAAGAAAGACAGAAAGAAAGAAAGACAGAAAGAAAGAATCCCATGGAGGGCAGGTTAGTTAAAACACAGACTTCTGGGCCCTGGACGCTGGAGTTTTTATTTCAGTGAGTTTGGGGTAGAGCCTAAGGACTTATACTTCTAACAAGTTCCCAGGTAACACCACTGCTGCTGTTTGGCAACCACACTTTGAGAACCATTGCTTTAGAAAAATGAATGGGGCTTGGGAGGACGAAGTTCTGAGTTACAACCCTTCTTCTTGCCCCTTCAAGGCTGCGGGGACCTTGATCAAATTTTTGGAAATTTTTTTTATTTCCTTATTTACTTTGTTTTTGGTTTTATTTTGTTTTTGTGTTGGGTTTTTTTTTTTTTTTTTTTTTTTTTGGCTTTTTGAAACAGTCTCACTTTGTTGCCCTTGGTAGACTGCCGTGATGTCATAGCTCACAGCAACCTCAACTCTTGGGCTCTAGCCATCCAGGGTCTCCCTCTTGTTGAGGCTGGTCTGGAACTCCTGAGCTCAAGCAGTCCACCCACCTTGGCCTCCCAGAGTGCTAAGATTACAGGCATGAGCCACTGTCCTCCACTTGTTTGGGGTTTTGTGTGTTTGTTGCCTGGGTAGAGTGCCCTGGCATCATACTGTTGGGCTTAGGTGATCCTCTTGCCTCAGCCTCCCGAGTGGCTGGATCTACAAGCGTAGGCCAAGATGCCCGGCTAGTTTCTCTATTTTTGGTAGAGATAAGGTCTCGACTTTGCTCAGGCTGGTCTCGAACTCCTGAGCTCAGGTGATTGACCTGCCTCCAGCTCTCCAAGTGCTAGGATTACAGGTGTGAGCCAACGCACTCAGCCCAGTTTCTTCTTTTGTAAACATAGTGGGAAGATTAGAGGATGCAGGATGCATATAGATACCTGTGCAGTCAGCATATAGGAAACGGACCTCATGCAAATGGACAAGTTGTACCAGAGGATAGAAGGAGACATTAATCCCTGGCGGGGCAGGGGGAGGCTGTTTAAATTTGAGTCAAATCCTAAGCAGCTGGGAATCCCAGTGATAGTAACGTAAGTACTTTGAAGCCCTTAAGTAACAAACCCAGGACTCTTGAGTAAGGGAGCGATTAGAAGCATATTTAACTACATTTTGATTTTCATCTACTTTCCTGGACCTTGAAATATGAGCGATGGCAGAGAGCCAGAAGGCACCCCATTCTTTCCACACACAATCTGCATGTAAAGACTTCCACATACTGTGGCTTTACAAGACATCAGGATGAGATTTACATTCTACGCAGCAGAGCACCAGAACAGTTGAACCATGCTATAGGTCCTTTCTTTTTTTCTTTCTTTCTTTCTTTCTTTCTTTCTTTCTTTCTTTCTTTCTTTCTCTTTCTCTCTCTCCCTCTCTCTCTCTCTCTTTCTCTCTCTCTCTCTCTCTCTCTCTCTCTCCTTCCTCCCCCACTCTCTTTTTCTCTCTCTCTCAAAACTATAATCCTAGCACTCTAGGAGGTTGAGGCAGATGGATCGTCTGGACTCACGAGTTCAAAACCAGCCTGAGCCAGAGCAAGACCTAGTAGCTAAAAAAAATAGCCCAGTGTTGTGGCAGGCGTCTGTAGTCTCAGCTACATGGGAGGCTAAGGCAACAGAATCACTGGAGCCCAAGAGTTTGAGGTTGCTGTGAGTTATGATGCCATAGCACTCTACTGAGGGCAACAAAGTGAGACTCTGTCTCAAAAAAAAAAAAAAAAAATAGTTATTTCTTTTACTCTAGCTGGTTCACCGTTGGCACTGCGATCCATTCATTTCACTCACTTATTGTTACAATTCAACACTTAGCTCACTTGCAGTACGAAAATGTTGATGTAAAATGTGGCAGACATTTCCTGAACACACCAAAAATTTGACAACCAACTCCCAGGAGAGTCATTTCCAATCACTCATCATATTTGCCCACAACAGAATCCCAGGCCCTGCATTCATGAGGCGGCATTTCGGTGGCTGGAATATCTGCCTGGATCAGGAAGCCACAGAATATGGGGGATTTGAAGTCTGGCACCTCCTGCAAAGCAAAGATGCAGGCTGGGAAGAGCAGGGTAGGAGAGAAGAGTCAGGGGAGGGGTGTTTCAGATCCGCAGAGAAAAAACATTCTAGCTTTAGTTGCATAAATTCTGAGCTTTTAGAGGAAGCCAGATTAGCACAGCCTAGAGGCGAAGTCCTGACACTGAATGGGGTGATGTGAGTCTCACACCTGGGGCTGGGACCACAGAAGCCGAGAAGGGAGGATTGCAGGGGAGAAACCTAGGCATGAATGAAGAAACGCCATCTGCCTTTTCTTTAAGCCTAGCAGTGCATCGGGCAGGTCATTGCATCTAGGAATCACTAGCCTGATTTTGTCCCCCATTCCAGGGCACTCCCGAGTTTCCAAAAAGTGTTGCACAAAGTGCTCATGAGAAAGAGGCTCTTGGAGCTCGTCTCCCTTAAAAAATCAGTGTCGCCTCTGTTTCCTTGAGACCACAAACCAGATGTCTACAGGCAGCTATTTGCAAGTTCCTCTGAGGTCTCAAACTCTTCTCCAGATTCTTCCTCCCACAGTTCCCTGTCTTCCATGTAAACTCCCTAGTCCTTACTGAAACCGAGGATGGAGGTACGTCCTGCCTATTCTCTGCCTGCCCACCACCTCGGCTTAGATCTAAACCACAGACAAGCAGGGCCGAGCGAAAGTGTGAGTCACAGAGGCAGTGGCTCTTAATCCCTGACATGGCAGGAATCACGGGGGCTCCCGGACAACGCAGACTCTGACTCTGTGGGTCTGGGCTGCACTCAATCTGCATTTGGACCAGCTCTGCTGCTGTTGATCTGCAGACCACACTTTGCACAGCAAGGTTGCAGGTCATAGGAGATTCCCTGAAACCAGATCAGATATGCCCTGTTATTCTGAGTCATCCACTGGGATGTGAAGAAAAAAATAAGGAAATTTGTGGCTCTCACATTAGTGACGGTTTAATGCAAACAGACCATAGTTATGCAGTAATGGCCCATTACCATGGTACTTGGGAGCTGTGGGTGCCCTTGGTTGCATATCTGGATGATACCGGTAACAGAGGGGAATTATGTGAAATCACCCCCAGTGTGGCTGGGTGAAAACGTGTGCCAGCCTCAGAATTAGGAGACAGAGAGGTGAACGCCTCACTGTTCCCCAGAGCTAGCTGTGTATGTTAAACATGCTGCCAACTGTTTGAAAAATGGAAAGAAATAATAATTTCCCTACTTAACCTAACATGGCTGCCTTGAAGACTGAGCTGGCCAACATATAGGAAAGTTTAGCACGGTTTTGAATGATAAAGTATTGATAACTCCCCACCGCCCTCGCTGGGCTCAGTGGAGTGCAGTAGTAGCAAGCACAGAATGTAAAATAATTCTTTTGTAGACAAGGTTGCAAACATTTTCATGGGTCACGTGTAGCACTGCCCTGTCCTGCATGGCATCTGAAGACACTACCCCATTTTACTTTCCTTTTGCTCTAACAGCCAAAGGAGAAGACCTTGCATTATAATAACAGCATTCTTGTAAAAAGTAAAGTGACCAAAGATCCTGACTCATTTTCTTAATATGATCACAGCAAGATTTATAGAAGCCTGCTTATTTCAACTTTGACCATCTTTCCTGCTGAACTGTCTCCAGAAAGTGGCCCTTCTGGAAAAAAAAAAAACAAAAAACAAAAATGATCCACTTTAGCCTCATGGGAATTCCTTTCTGATGTCAGCCCTTAAAGAAATAATTGGCAACAGTGTCCCGGCCCACACACCCAAGTGCTGCTCTTTGCTTGACGGAGGATGTCGCATTCTTGGAAACCTTCAGGAGGACGGGAGAGGGGACCTTGAAGGGGTTAATTTTTAGAGCCACTGACTGAAAAAGAAGCCTGATGAAATGACACTGATGTCCGGTCAGAAATTACATCTCTGTAAATATAATAATCCCACGATAAGCATTTGCCAAAGGGACTGAGCTTCTGTGTCCAATTTGTATCACGTTCAGACAAGTGATGTTACAGTCCTGGGCCTGTGTATTATACAATTACGGAAATGTGATTCTCGTTATGTTATTAAAGTGCTAGTTGCTATTACGCTGGCCATACTCCAAGCAGATGTTCCACATGGCGGCACTGCTGTTACCGCTGCTGCTGCTGCTGCCACTGCTGCTTAGGTGGCCAAAATGTCATTCTCTCCTCTGTTCTGTTCTTGAGGCCACATTCATCCTCCTAACACAGAGTCTGATCGGCTGAAGTCCGACATGCTCTTCAGCCTCCTGGATTGTTTTCCACTGGGCTCAACTTCTGGGAGAAACTGGACTCCTGCACAGCTCAGCCATGTAAGCAGGATTCTCACTCCCAGTTGTGATTAACCCTTTTCTCGGCCGGCAGAAATTCACACAAATGTAAACCAGATGGGCGAGAGAGCCTTTGCAAGGGGGAAGAAAGCACATATTTATACACTCCACATGGAAAATGAATAGGAGGTGTGTTTCATATATTAGTGTATGTTTCGGGAAATCTGCACTGAGTATTATGTGATGTTGGAATTGGCGGGAGGCTCAGGCCTACTTGAGGAAGGGGAGAGGTCTTCACCTACCTTGGATGAAGCTGACCCCACAGATGATCCGAATAGCCTTTGGGATCAGGATATTATAGGTCACACCAGAGCAGCCACAAATCAAAACTACGGTTGATAATATCCATCTAATCACTTGGCAGCTATGTGTTTGCGTGTATTTGGTGCAGAAGGGTCAACCGGCTTCAGAGAGGGTTAAGCTCTAGAATTTCAGGACAAGGTCAGGAAACGTTACCTTCTCACACTGAAGCTAATAAGAAGTTCCATGAAATCAAAGCAATCAGCCATCTATAGGGGAAAACAGCTTTGGGGCAACATGTCGCCAATGAGACTGGAGTGTTCTCTAAATCTCCACCTAGAAGCCATGTTGTCTCAGTAACATTCAAGAGGCAGCTGTGAGACCATGAAGCAGCTGTTACAGTGAAGCTCTCAGATGTGAGGGGTGGAGCTGCCCCAGCAGGCGTCATCCTGAGAGCCACATCTTGAAACTAAGAAGAGTAATTTCTCTACTTACCCCACCTTAAAGGAAATAACGCCTAGAAATAACGGATGCCCTTTGAATTAATTCTGTACTCCTCAGGCAAACTCTTCCTGGTGATTGATACCAGATACCACACCCAAAATGGTTTCTACCTAATAAATTACATTCCAATAGATGAAACTTTCCAGAATTCAAGGAACAAATTCACTTTTATGAATATGAATACTTTTATAAAAATGAATCCTGAAACTGTGCAGACTTAATTTATTCCCTCCCTCACGGGTTCCATCAAATGATACCCGTGACATCTCTGTATTGGATTGTTGGGTTAGGCTTGGGGGATGCCAAGGTAAATTGCAATGTCCTTGCCCTTCAGAAGCTTCCAAAATATTGCAGAGTATGTTTTCAAGCTATGGACTATGACCAAGTAGAGAGTTATGAAATCAATTTTAAAAGGTCACAAAACAGCATTTAAAAAAATAATGAACAGAAGGCCAGGCACAGTGGCTAATACCTGTAATCCTAGCACTCTGGGAGGCTGAGGTAGGAGGATTCCCTGAGCTCAGGAGTTCAAAATAAGCCTGATAAAACTGAGACCTCGTCTCTACTAAAAAAAGAAAACTTAACCTGTTGCGGAGGCATGCACCTCCCAGCTACTTGGGAGGCCAAGGCATGAGGATTGCTCAGGTCCGTGAGACTGAGGTTGCGGTGAGGTACGATGATGCCGCTGCATTCTAGCTCGGGTGACAGAGCACAAGCTAAAAATAATAATAATAAAAGAACATAATAAAAGCAAAAATAGAATAGAATAGAAACTCTTAGCATATGCTGTTTGTCATATATGTACACTACCACCAACTAATTCTGCAAACCAACTGGATGTTCAATAATTCAATTCTGGGGCCAGGCACAGTGGCTCATGTCTGTAATCCTAGCACTCTGGGGGGCTGAAGTGGGTGGATTGCCTGAGTTCACAGGTTCAAGACCAGCCTGAGCAAGAGCGAGACCCCATCTCTAAAAATAGCCGAGTGTTCTGGCGGTCACCTATAGTCCCAGCTACTCGGGAGGCTGAGGCAAGAAAATTGCTTGCGCCCAAGAGTTTGAGGTTGCTGGGAGGTATGATGCCAGAGCAGTCTACCGAGGATGACAAAATGAGACTCTGTCACAAAATAAATAAATAAATATATATTTTTTAAAATTAAAATAAAAGAAATTGAATTCTGACACTTAACTATTTGGAGTTAGCACAGACCCTACAAGTTAAGGGCCCAGCCCCACACACCTGCCATCCACAAATGCGGTATCCAGGCTACCTGCACTTTTGCATAGCCAGCTACAAAATCAGGGGTTCCCAAAAGTAGCCCTCAGTTCTGAGTATTTGCTACAATGACACAGAGCTCAGGACAGTGCTGTACTTCCTATTCCAGTTCACTGTCAAGGATACAGACGAATGACCAGATGAAGAAGTACACAGGAGAGGGTCTGGAGCTCAGGAGCCTCAGTCTTTGCAGAGCTGGGTGCACCACTGAAACTGCCCGCACAAACCGATGAAGGGGTATGAGACGAGAACCAGAGAAAAGGCCCCAAAACTCTGTGAAAGGGCAGGCATAGCTAAAATAAGGATAATAATCAGCCACTGTCCTTCCTTTACTTGATAAATAGTCACTGGTCCTGCTTCCCTCTTGCTTCTTTACCCTGGAGTCATGTTTGGTTGTCAGGTTGTAAAAACAATTTTTTTTTTTTTAATTTCAGGTTAATAAGAGAGTACTTAAGACTAGGTTACATACATTGCTTTTATAAGGTTTCAGTCCATGCTACAGTTGGGTCCTTCACCCAGGAAGTGTGCCATAGACCCGTGTGATGTACCCACCGCATGGGAACTTACCCAACCCCACGGTCTCCCTCCCCCCATTGGAATTTAATTTAGTTTTTTGCTCATGTGAGCATGTAGTTGTTAATCCATTAGTTTGTATCGATAACAAGTACATGTGATGCTTACTTTTCCATTCTTTGCTTAGGAGAATATTCACCAAAGCTAGGCAGACTGTTATAAAAGATACATAATATCTGTCTTTTTTAAATATCTGAATAGTATTCCATGGTATACAGGTACCACAGTTTACTAACCTAATCATGCATTGAAGTGCACCTGGGCTGTTTCCACATCTTTGTGAATGTGAACATTTGAGTGTAAATGTCCTTATGATAAAACAACTTTTTTCTTTTGGGTAGATACCCGGTAATGGGATTGCAGGATCAAATGGGAGGTGTTTCAGTTAGTTTGAGGAATCTCCATACTTCTTTCCATAAAGTCTAATAGACTGCAATCCCACCGCCAGTGGACAAGTGTTCCTCTTTCTTTGAATCCATGCCAGCAACTGTTGTTTTCAGAGCTTGTGTTGTGGGCCTTCTCAGTGGAGTTAGGAGATATCTCTAAGTGAACAGAAACTTTTCTCCTGAGAACAGACTAATAGCCAACAAACCATGAAAAAAATGCTCATCATCCCTAATTATCAGAGAAATGCAAATCACATCCACTTTGAAGTTGTAAAGATACTGGGGTTTTTTTTTTTTTTTGAGACAGAGTTTCATTATGTCACCCTGGGTAGAGTGCCGTGGCCCCACAGCAACCTCAAACAGCTCACAGCAACCTCAAACTCTTGGGCTTAAGCAATTCTCTTGCCTCAGCCTCCAAAGTAGCTGGCACTACAGGCACCTGCCACAATGCCTGGCTATTTTTGTTGTTGTTGTTGTTTAGCAGGCCTGGGCCGTGCTTGAACCCACCAGCCCCTGTGAACATGGGCAGTGCCCTAACCACTGAGCTATGGGTGCTTTTTTTGTGTAAAACATCACTTGTTAGGAACCTAGGGATAGTTTTTGAGATATCTGTCAGGCCCTGAATTCCAGTTGACTGACTGACCTACCCAGACTAAGGAACTGACCCAATTGATCTTAAATGCCCCCACCCCAAGGAAGTTCATTCCAGTGGATTAGCTGACACCCCCAGTCCCAGAGAGCAGCCCACACCAAAGGGCTGCTGATTCCACCCCCAAACCAGCCGATTAACAGACTCTGGTGGTCTATTCTTCTGCCCACCAAACCATCTTTAAAACTCTATCTCCCCAATTTCAGGGGAGGCAGATTTAAGTAATTCTTTCTATCTCCCCACTTAGTGTCATGCAGAATCAACTCTCTGCTGGCTCAGCTCCTTGTAGCTTAGTGGTTAGGGCGCTGGCCACATACACCAGGGCTGGTGGGTTTGAACCCAGCCCAGGCCTGGTAAAACAACAATGACAAGTGCAAAACAAACAGTCGGGCATTGTGGCAGATGCCTGTAGTCTCAGCTACTTGGGAGGCTGCAAGAGTTTGAGGTTGCTGTGAGCTGTGATGTCACAGCACTCTACTGAGGGCAACATAATGAAACTCGGTCTCAAAAAAAAGGCAGTGCCACGGATCAGTCTGCAGGGCACCGGCCACATACACCTAGGGTAGCAGGTTCAAACCTGGCCTGGACCTGCTAAGCAACAATGACAACTACAAACAAAAAATAGCTGGGCGTTGTGGCAGGCACCTGTAGTCCCAGCTACTTGGGAGGCCGAGGTAAGAGAATCACTTAAGCCCAAGAGTTTGAAGTTGCTCTCCAAAAAAAAAAAAAAAAAGAAGAAGAAGAAGAAAAAGAAGAAGAAACTCTCAGCTGTAACCCCTGCTGTCTCTGGGTATTGGCTTCTGCTCTGGCAACAGGCAGATGAACCTGGCTAGGTGGTAATTCCACCCTCCAAACACATAGATGTTCCCCAATACAACCTCATCCTTCCAACTTTTTTTATTAGTTTCATCATATAGGCATGTTTGATTAAATAACTGTCCATTGGTGACCAGACTCAATCTCTAGCCTCTCTGCCCTTTCTGGAGATTGGGTGAGGGCTAAAATTTCCAACCAACTCTAATCATTTGGTCGATTTTTCTGGCCTATCTCCTCCACCCCAAGGAGAAGGAGTCACTTCATCAGGATACAACAGACACTCCTATCACTCAGGGAATCCCAGAGTTTTAGAAGCTCCCTTGCACAGATGCGGGGACAGAGGCACACAGTTTACACTGTGTCTTGGGTGCACAAAGTCTAGATTACTATTATTTTGTGAAAACTTTGTTGTCAGTTATTCGTTTACACATTTGTGTCTTCCTACTAGACTTGGATTTTTTTTCCTTTTCTTTTCTGACTTAGAGGTGTTTAGTCATAATTCCTACTAGATCCTGATATAAAAGATATTTCCCACTGTGGATTATGATAAAAATATTTGGAAAAGTCCAGCAGCTGGGCTTCCCTGCTTCCCACACCGTCCTGCAAACTCAAGCTTATTCAGGGTGCCAGTGCTCCAGGAGGACTGGCTGTAGGCCTCTCTCTCCTCCTTTAATTCCTCTTCCTGGCTCTTCACATCCCCAGCTCCTACAGCATGTAGAATCTAATTCCTATAACAAATCCTGCATTCTATAATTAAAAAAAAAAAAAAAAAAGCTTCTAAAGCACTTTACTAAAGAAATACACTGTATTTATAATGATATGTGTCCATGTCTACAGGTTTTAATAAAGTATACAAAACATAAGAAGAAAGACCAGTCAAGAGCGACTTTAAGTGGCAGGAAAAGCTTCTCACAAGAAGTAACACTGAACTGGGTCTTGAGTGGAAGCAGACACACAGGAGACAAAAGCTCTCAGCCCCAACAATAAATCTCTTTCTCTCACTGTTTCTTAGTGGGATCATTTAACTTCAATCCTGAATACCTATTCTTCAGTTATCACTTGAAAATTCAGCCAAATGTTGAGCAAACTCATCCAAAATCAGCCAATTTAGTTGTACACTTACTTCGGTGTATTATTTCTGGGATCATTATCTGTATTATTTCTGTCCTAGGAAGTCCCCCCAAAGCCCAGACACCCAGGGTCTACCTAGGACTGAGGTTAGATGCACCATGACAACAGAGAGTCTATTCCTCAATGTTAGATCCTGTAAAAAAGAGGATGCCCCTTTCTTGTGGGGCAACAAGTCCACTGACCATTAGCAAAGAAGGCCCAATGTCTTAATGCATTCTCTGAACACAGATTCTGAGATGTGGGGTGGTAGGCAGAAAGACTACTGCAGGACAAACATACCTAAAGAAGCAGGGAAGGCCAGAAGAAGCAGGGGGAAGCTAACTCAGTGTGGCCGCAACAGAGGCCTCAGCCCCTACAGCAGGTCGTGCTGCAGTTGGGGTAGCTGTCCAGAGATGCCACTGAGAGCACAGTAGTGGCTCAAGCTACAGCCAGATAGGGACTCTAACCTCTGTGTGCACACGAATAAAAATGAAAAGGATGTCTTTCTAAATGCAAGACAGGAGTACACCGCACCAGCTATTTTCAGGAAAAGTTATTCTGGCAGTGTTGCAAGGAGCAGCAGGGAGGAAAGTCTTGGTCCCACCTGTCCAGGCCAATCAACAGGGGCCTATAGTCACCACGCCACTCAGCCAAGGGGCTCTTCATCGTTGCCAAAATACATATGTTGCAGGACCAAAGAATCTGTTTGTCACTTAAGTTAATTAATGGAGAAGTAGATGAGAAATTAACAGTTCCACTTTTATTTAGAGAAAAGTCACTGTTTTTGGAAACAGTGAGGATTTTTTTAAAGGCTTAGAGAGCAAGCTACTTTGGCCACAGACAGCAGCAAATGAGTGCTCACTATCATGACAAGGAAAAGGGATGGGTCGTGGCCACCACTTCTCTTTTAGATTGTCTGGATCAGGCCTACTTCATGGTTCAGAGGTCACCTTGGAACCCAAGTCTTACTGAGCATGCAGACCTCCCCTAAGCCTCTCTGAGATCCACTGGGGGGTGTGAAGTGCAATGTAGATTGAGTCAGCACTCTACTGTACCTGTTGTTAAGCTAGAGAGTCATCCACATCCTTTGGCAGTTGGTATGCTAAGTTCTGAATGGTAGAATTGTAGGACATTTCTTCCTACAAAAGAAGCAATATTAAAGTTCCAGGCATCAAGATAGAGGCCTGGGGCCCCACCCTTGTGTTGGGCCCTGCCATGTGCCTGAGGCCTAGTGCAACTTCCTGAGCCTGACTAGAAGTAGATCCATTGAGCTACTTCCGCGTAGCAATGACTCAGCAAGGCCTGGCCTGAAACTGCCTCTACCTAGATACAGCCAACGTGGTACCATGCCATTGGCCCAATCCTGTCATGCACCTCATCCCCCGCCTTCTTTCCCTGCTCCTTCCCCACGCTCTATATAAGCGGCTGCTTGACGCAATAAAGTTGAGTTCCTACTTTCAAAAAAAAAAAACAGTAGATGGAGCCTGCTTTTGCTTGCAATCACTTCTTCACTGTTTCAATACTGCTTTAACCACCTCAGCTGGCGTGTCTCAGCTGACAATGCTCATCTCAGGTCAGCCTGGAAGTCCACCATGGGTGTTTGCTGCTGAGAATGCCTCCGGGACAACTGACACTCAGAGAGGCTGTTCTTCTGCGTTTGACTTGGTGTTCCACCTGTGGCACGTGCTGTTCTGTAGTCTGTCTCAGATGTAAGCAGTCCCTGTAAAAAGAAGTTGCGATCTCAGATTAATAGAAGGCAGACTCCTTCTGAATGCAGGTGGACATAATTTGGGGGCCACTCTGCAGAGACAGTTTCTGGGAGGGCCCTTTTCATTGATTTTAGGGCCCATCCTCATAATTCCAGAGAAGCTCATCTCAAGATCCTTAACTTGATAACATCTGCAAATGTAGTTTTTCAAGTTTTCCAACTCTTAATCTCCAAACAGGTAACGTTCACAGGCTTCAAGATTTAGGACATGAACACACATTTGGGGGTGGAGACATATCCAGCCCCCTACAGGGGCTTTCTCAATATAGTGTTCAAATTAGTTGACCCACATAAAAAGATGATGGCCAATGAAATGAGGACTTTCATGAGGGCTACTGAGTTTTCACTAAAGGAGAGATCATATCGGGAAGGGTCCAAATATACTGTCTGACACCTGGTGGCATTCAGTCAATATTCACTGGCTCTTCTGGGCACCATAAGACATCATCCCTGCTCTAAAAGAGAAACTAACAAAATTATTGGTAAGAACATAACATCAGGGCCGAGTGTGGTGGCTCAGGCCTATAATCCTAGCACTTTGGGAGGCTGAGGCCGGTGGATTGCCTAATTTCAGAAATTCGAGACCAACCCGAGCAAGATGGAAACCCCATCTCTAAAAAAATAGCTGGGAGTTATGGCAGGCAGCTGTAGTCTCAGCTACTTGGAAGGCTGACACACAAGGATTGCTTGAGCCCAAGACTTTGAGGTTGTTGCCAGCTGTGATGCCATGGCACTCTACCCAGGGCGACCAAGCAAGTCTCTGTCTCAAAAAAAGAAAAGAACGTAACCTCAGGAGATCTTAAAGAGATTTTTTTTTCTTGTAGAGGGAATATTCCTTCCTGCTTTTCATCACTTACTGTTAACATCTGTCTTCCCCAATCTTTTCATTTATTCAACAAGCATTTTTTAGTTGGATCAATTCTGTACCAAGCTCAAAAAATAAAATGCTAAACCAAGGAGCCTTTGTGGGACATAGCCTAAGGAAGGGGACAGAATTGGACAGATATTGAGCCAAAATATAAAGATTAACTACAAATTCTCCCGGGGGTTGGGGGTAATACCAAAGAGGGTCGAAGTACAACTGTAGGCTGGAGGCCAGGGAAGCTATTCAAGGAAGAGATATTTAAGCTGGAGGATGACAGGGGTTAGCCAAGGGATGAGCCGGGAGAAGATAAACTGAGAACTCAGTGGGGTAGAGGCTGTGTCTGAGTTCACCTCAGTCTCCCAGAAACCAGCCTAGTTGCCTGGTATATAAAGGGGCTCAATAAATAGTTGTTAAATCACATCTAATTGAAATGTGGTTACCTACCCCATTTTATATATGGGGACAGCAGAACACCTAAGCTTGCATGTGACAGCGTGGCATCCTCCAGGTTACTGTGTTTTGGTCCCACCGTCCTTCCTGCCTCCCTCAGTCCCCCACCCATCCTCACCTGAAGGAGGTCTGTGCCAAGCCAAGGTGAGGGGAAGAGCGGGAGTTGAGGGCGCTCTCGTCTCAACATGGCACCTGGTGAATTCTTTATGGCAAGAACCAAATGAACAGGTGCAGGGCCATGCTGAAAAGCTATGGAAGGAAAATCCCCAAGTCCCAGCAGGAGCACCAAAGAATCACTCTACTGGGACACATCTTCCTGCACTGCACTGGACTCCACAGCTGCCCTGGCAGTGCACTGTCTGTTCCCTGCCCGCCCTTGCTCTGCTGTCCAGATGTGGAGCCCTGGATGAGTCACACACATCGCCCACACCCAGCTCTGCTGTCCCCTCCAGCAGGAAGTGGGAGGTCCCTCCCTCCTTTGGGTTAGGTGTCCCTGTCCTGCTCCTTTCAGACCCTACACTCATCTGCCCTGTCACTGCCTTCAAGATGCATTATACTGTCGTTTCCAGATGGTGGATCCACTCAGAGCAGAGATCACAGGCCGCCTTCTGTAGTGTGGTCCCTGTGCCAGCAACTGAGCCTGGTGTGTACAGGCACTCTGCAAAAGGTTAAGGAATGAATGAGACGGCCAGCTTGTTTGTAAGCAGGTTGCATGTGAACATCAGAACTGAGACTCAGGCCCAGGCCTGCTTGGCATTGTCCCAAACCCCACGGGCTGTCAGCACCTGTGTCCTGCAGGGATGTGTGGACTAGCAGAGTGTCCAGTGGATCAGGAGCAGGCAGTGAAGGTGATGAGAGACACGTGTGACACTGGGATGGTTCCAGACAGAAATTCATTCTCTGGTCATTTATTGAGCAGTTGCTCCCCACCAGGCACTGGGTTAACGCAGCGGGCTCCAGTGTAAGAAAGGCCTCTGCCTTGGAGGAGTGTGCAGCTCCGCCTCGTCAGAGAAGACATGCAGACGGGTGCTGGCCAGAGGAGGGGAGGGAAACAGCAAGAAGGGCGTAGGGCACAGGAAGGGGGCACAGGAGAAGTCACACCGAGGCAAAGTTGACTTTAAGCAGCAATTGTCCCGCAGCCCAGGTGCAGGGCCAACTCTGGATTCTCCAAAGGCCTCCCAGGCACACCAGGGCGTATGGATATGTGTCCCTGCCCCAAGAAGGCAGCATCAAATTCTGCCTGAGTGTCTGGCCTTCAGGCCTGCCATGTGGATTTCAGATTTGCCTGTCCCCATAATCACATGAGCCAATTCCTTAAATACATACCCCCTCTTCACTCTCTTTTCCTCTGTCTCCGTCTCTATCAGAGAACCAAGAGAACCTATCAGTTATTCTTTTTAAAAAAATTTTTTGAGACAGAGTCTTACTCTGTTGCCTAAGCTATAGTGTCGTGGCCTCAGCTTAGCCAGCAGCCTCAATGTTCAAGTAATCCTTCTCCCTCTTCAGCCTCCCGAGTAGCTGGGGCTATATAAGCACCCAGCACAGACATCTAATAATAATAATTTTTCCATTATTAGTAGAGACAGGGTCTCACGGTTGTTCAGGCAGTTCTTGTTCTCATGAGCTCAAGAGATCCTCCAGCCTCTGCCTCCCAAAGTGCTAGGATTACATGTGTGAGCCACAGTGCCTGGCCAGACCTATTAGCTCTATTTCTCTGGAGAACTATGGTTGATACAGATGTTGGTATCTACCTCTACACTGCCCCCAAGATATTTCTAGAATACTAGTCAGATTTGTTCCACTTCTGTTCCACTCCTGCTTAACTATGCTCCCCAAATAAAAATTCAAACCCTCCCAGGTGACTTCCAAGGATAGAATTTTGGTTGATGCCTCAGCCTCAGCCCCCCGGTTCCCTGGGAACCCTCTCCCAATCCTGGTACCCCATTTTTCAACCAATCTGAGCCACAGTATGAGGGCAAGAGCCCAAGGTCCCTCTACCCATCACCCTGCAGGTCTTCCAGAACTTTCTAGGACACAACAACAAGGAGGGTCTGGGGCCTGCAACCTCTGGAATCAGGCTAAGTCTCATGACACACAAGTGCCCACAGCTCCGGGGGAAGTGGAGGGAGTCCTGTCTTCACTAATCCTTCTTCATGGGCAGAGCTGGTGCCAGGCTTGGCAGAGCTCCTTGGCTTGGCTTCCTTGGCTCCTGCAGGTGGAAGGCCCCCAAGCAATTGTGGTTCCTTCTGGGTATCTCAGCCAACCCGGAACCCCAGCCATATACCCATACCCCACAGGGACCCATGAGGAGCGATTATGAAAAAGTAAGGCACGGTGATGTCATCCCCTGGGAACAGCGGTGAGGCGCGGGCTGGGACCAGTGCAAACCTGCAGCACAGCAGTAGTGACCAGTGGTGACCTGAGGCAAACCCTCATCCCACTGGGAGGGTCCCCACCATGGCCCAAGGACTACAGGCTTCCCACCACGGCCTAAGAACAGCAGGCTTCCCCAGGGGCTGCTAGATGTGGTGCCTGAGCTCTGCCACAGACGAGGGATGTTTGGGGGCATCCTGCTAGAACACACAGGGTTGGCTACAAGAGTCTCTGCAGCGTTTGCCGTGCCTTCCAAGGAAAGCCCTTCCCTCTGGAGTCTCCTAACCACAGGGACGCTTGTCCACAGGCATTCACAGATGAGTGGCAGTGTATGTAATGGCAAGAGATCCAGGCTTGGGGAAAAGACCAGGTTCAAATTCTGGCTCTTTCTCCTAACAAGGTAACCTTTTCCATGTTCTTTGATGTTCCTGCACCTCAGTGTGCTCATCTGTGAAATAGGGATAATAACAATCCTGCAGTGGATGCCCCTGTGAATTTTCTCTCTGTCCTTCTTACCACAAAGATGAAGTGACATTAAATCAGTCCAGAGTGGACTTGAATATAACCTGAGGTTTGAAAGGGCAGTCTCTCTGTTTCTTATTGCAGATATTCAAAGGTGAAAATCATGGATCACTAGAAAATTATTTCTTGAACAATGTTGAGCCCTCAACATATTCCAGGCAGTGTCCTTGGTACTTTACAGAACCTCAGTTAATTCTCATAGCAACACTGTTAGTTCTTGACTCTAATTATTATCTGGACTCATGGCCAACCAGAATAGTGACCCTTCCTACATGTCCTCACATCCAGATGCGTCCATATGGCTAAAGCTACACAATGGGATTTGGATTGAGGGGGTGTATGCAGCTCCAAGTAGTGTCCTTAAAAAGGGGTAGAGAGGGAGGGCTTCCCCTTTCTCCTTTCTTGCTCCCTCCTGCCTGTTAGAATGTGAGCATAAGGGCTGGAGCTTTAGCAGCTATCTTGCCCTATGTGGTAACCTCTGGAAAGATCCATGCACAGGAGAGCCTGGATCCCTGGTACCAAGGAATTTTGAACTTTAGATTTTTCTAAATTTATTTTTCGTATTTTTAGGGACAGAGTTTTATTGTGGTGCAATCAATCATAGCTCATTACAACCTCGACCTCTTGGGCTCATGCAATCCTCATACCTTAGGATCCATAGCTAGAACTACGGGCATGTGGCACCACACCTGGCTAATTTTTTTTTTTTTTTTTTTTTTCGTAAGGACAAATCTCACTATGTTGCCCCAGCTGGTCTTGGACTCCTGGCCTCAAGTGATCCTCCTACCTCAGCCTCCTAAAGTACTGGAATTACATACATGTGTGAGTCACCACACCACACTGAGACTTTTACTTCTATCTTATTTAGTCATTTTTAATGTGTGTGTCTATTCATTTATACACAAGCTTAATCCCAACTGATATTCCACAACCAGATGGCAAATAAGGGGCCAGATTGGATTTGAACCCAGCCTCTCCCACCCCAAATGGGACCCTTAAATGTCTCTCTATGTAATGTGCACTTGCATTGGACTGGGCTGGTGGTCTGATCTTGGGGTCTCTAGTACTAGTCTGTCATTTGACACTTGCTATGTGACTTGCATGCAGAAGCCCCTGAAGGTCCACCTTCCCCTCCTCTGCTGGGTCCCCATGGAAGCAACTCAGCCCTGGGGCCACCTACAGCCCTTTCTTGGGGTCTTCCTGATCCAAATGCCTTGGATCACGATCACCCCCTTCAGGCCAGTGAGGCTTTTCAGGGGAAGATGATAGGGAGGAGGGACCAACCTCTGAGTCTTAACATAGTCCTAAGAAATGTTGCTCAGAGAGCTTCTTTCAAAAAATATAAGCATTTGATTGAGTCCTGGCTTGTGGGACTATCTGGATAGCCCCTCCTTACTGTGTTATGTTGCGTTTTAAATTAAGCCCTCCCACTTGGTTGCATAAGCAGCCCTTCCCATGCTGAAGGCATCCCTCAAGCTGGGACTGGCATGAGTACAGGGGAAGGGGACAGTGATGGGCTCCCTTCCCATGAGTCACACAGTCACTGGAAGTGAGACCTCAGCTTGTACCTGAACTACCCCAAGAGCAAGCACTCTTCTCAGGGATTGTTGCAGATTTATACCAGTTTGGGGATTAAGTGCCAGCCTGTAGGACCATACGCAAGAGACAGAGATACCACACACAAGAAACCACAGCCCTGTGCCTCTACCTTTCCGGAGGCTTCTGTTCTATTGTGGGTGGCAGTGGAGAGGCCCAGAACTACACAGGAAGTCCTACAGCTCCCCCCACACCCTCCTTTCCCACAAAAGGCTCACTGTGGAGAGGGAGCTAGGGAGAGTGCATTGGCTTGTCAAATCTTCTCCACAGCCCTGAGAGTTAGCTATTATTACCCATCTCAATGTAGGGAACAGGGAAATTGAGTTTCTGAGATGTGCATTCCCATGACTAAGGTTGCAGAGGAAGCAAGCAGCAGAGCCAGGCTTCCAGGGGTCAGGGCGTGTTTCCCTGCACAGCTGGAGTGACATGGGGTGGGATGGGCATCTGGGGTGTTGTGTACTGCCAGAGAGGGGACAGATGGCCTGGGATGGATAGGAGGGTAAGAGGTAGGTGTGAGATGAGACTCCACTCACTCCGTCAGGTATTCCCAAGCACCTGCGAGGTCTAGACATTGCGAATTTTGAAATAAAACACAGCAGCTTTCCACAAACAGGGCAGCAAGGACAGATCCCGGTGCCCCAGGAGCTCTTTACATGCCCTGGGGTCTTCATAAGAGACCCCTCACTGCCGTTTTCAGAGGTTCCCACCGTCAATCCCAAGGTATGACAGTGATGTCTCCAGTTCACTTTACATGCCATGCAGTGGATTTTTCTGAAGTAGCTTTTTAGATAGCGCCCCAGTTCCCTCAGTGCCCACCAAGGACAGGTCTATGGATGCCTCAGCAGGCACCCTCTCTCTCCCCTTTTCCTCTCGGCTTCAGACAGGCAGGGCCCTGGATTGCACTTGAGCAACCACCCTTGCTTCCTACCCCGGTGCTCTTGGCTCCCTAGTGCCCTCCCCGGAGCCCTGCCCGGGCCTGGCCCACGCAGCAGTCAGAGGTGACCACCTCACGAAGCTCTGATCTCTTGCCCTCGACCCACACATTGCACAGAAAAGCAAATCCAACCCCCTCCCGACCATATTCGGGGGACCTGGCCCATGCCCACCTCTCCAGGTGCCCCCACTCCCCATGTCCTCCCAGTTACACTGGTCTTCTCCAGGGCCAGCTCTGCCCTCTCAGCAACTCCCACTTTCTATCCCTCTGCCTGTAATGCTGTGATAGTTTCCCCTGAGGACAACAAACTCTCCTTTCCCAGATTCCAGCTACCTGCAGGAAAGAGACTCTTCCTGACTGGGTGATTTAAAAAGAGACTCCTTTTTCATCATTTTTTCCCCCGGATTAATAGGAGGGTGCATACAATTAGATTACATTGTTTGCATTTATTAGATAGCATGTGAGTTGTAATTGAGTCCTTCACCCAGGAGATGTGTCATATACCCTACATCATACCCACTAGGTGGGAGCTTACCAACCCCCCACATCCCCCTACTTGAATTTAATTGTGTTTTTCTCTCGTGTGGGCCTGTAGTTGTTCATCTACTAGTTTCAAATTAGTATTGAGTACATTGAAAGCTTGCTTTTCCATTCTTGTGATACTATACTAAGGAGAACGTTCTTTAACTCCATCCAGGTGAATACAAATGTTGCAAAGTCTCCATCTCTTTTTACAGCTGAATAGTATTCCATAGTATACATACACCACAGTTTATTAATCCATCCATGGCTTGATGGGCACTTGGGTTGTTTTACATCTCTGCGATTTTGAATTGAGCAGCCATAAACATTCAAGTACAAATGTCCTTGTGATAGGTTGATTTTTTTTTTTTTTCTTTTGGCTAGATACCTAGTAATGGTTGTGGGATCAAATGGAAAGTCTACTGTTAGCTCTTTGAAGATTCTCCATGCTTCTTACCAAAAAGATTCTTCATACTTCTTTATCTTTGCACATCGCTTGGTGCTTCCAGAGAGGGGATACTGCAGCATGGATTACAATCGAAACAATTTTGTTTGTTAGCAAACTAACATCTTTGTTAACTTGGTTATTGTCTTTGTGTTCTCTGCACTTTCTACTTCATTGAGGGAGGAGATCTTGTCAACAATGTTCACCTCTGTCTCTGGCCCTTGAAAAATAGTGCTTAATAAATATTCAATGAAAGGGTGGCTGCTATGTGGGTATAGACATATGAAGAAACTCAGTGAACATGTAATTTGCATACTGAATACAAATTACACTTAATAAAATGTAGGCACTAAATATATTGAATGCTTAAATGCACAGATGGTGCGTGAGTTTGCCTGTGAGCCTTATTCTTGGTATCTTTGTTGCTGATGTTTAAGTCAAAGCCCGGCCCGATATTTTCCCCATTCTAAGATGCTAACTGAGAGCAAAACTTCCTTTATATGTCCTCCCTGAAAGTCATGACTAAACCAATTTTCCATCTTAAAATAGGGGACATATCTTAGAATATTGAATATGTAAAACAGTTTATAGCAATCACTATATGTTGAACTGACTTCACTTGAAATGCAATGGGATAAACTCTTAAGGGAGCTTGAGGAGGAGGTTTGGGGGGTTCCCACTTTACCTCTGTCACCTGTTGAAGAGGAACAGGCTTTAGACAGGGCTGTAGAGAGTATACCAGAGAAGGTGCTGTGATGGGATCACCTGCAGCTGGACCCTGGCTCTGCTTGCCAGCTGTGTGACCTTGAGCAAAGCACTCACTCTCTCTAAACTCAGTTTTCATGAAGGCCAGAACATCATCCATGCCTCACAGAACCCTGGTAAAGGGTTAAGGGTGAAATTCTGAGGAAGCCCTTAGCCCCTCACCTGGCACACAGCAAGCCCTTAATAAAGAGTGGCTATTATTAGTTGGATTTTGCTCCATCCCACCCTGCCCTGGTTCCTTGGTGCTCACAATCAGCTCACTGTGAGCAACAAATAATGGCGTGTGTGTGGGGGAGGGATTAGGGCACAGGGAGGAGGAGGTACCTGCCTGAGGCCTTGCACCCTGGAATTCTCTTCCTTCCCAGCCCAGCCAAGTTGTTCCCTTCCTTCCAGTGACCTTTAGTACTCTGGGTGCCCAGTTATGTGCCCCAGGGTACTGGGAACAAAAGGGCCCAGTCAACAAACATTTCAGGTGGTGTCGGGATGTCTCATTCCTCCAAAGTCCCTGCACTTTCAAGAGAAGATTTAGCCTCAAAACTGGGGTTAAACTCCTACCTTATAGTCCCAATTTCACGAATGACCACCTGTGGTCCCTACCTGAGCATCCTGAACTAGCTAGAATCCCAAAACAGTCAACGCTGCCCCCACTTCTGGGCCACAGAACCTGCTGTCCTGACCACCTGATGATCCCAGTGAATTTCACCTCCAACCCTTGGCCCTGAAATGGGATTTCCTAATTTCCCTATTTTACAGGTGAGCCAGCTGAGTCCCAGAGAGGTTTGGCAACTTGCCTCAGGCTTCTTGCTTCCAAAGGCCTTAGGTGGCCCCCAACATCCTTCACCAAAATAGTAAGCAGGCACGTCTGCGGAGCTCCCAGGTGCCAGGCTTCACCCTCACTCTTTTATTAAGTGTCAAGATGCTACACGGTCTCTATTATTCTCTCCAGTGTACAGATGAGGAAGCTGATAGGCACAGCTCTCCCATGGAGCACACATCATCAGGCAGCAGACAGGTGTTCCTGTGCCTCTGGTCATTCGAAATCCATGCATGTGCCCTAAATTGCCTGGCTGTCCAGATTCCTGGGTCCTGGCATCCTGAAATTGGGGCATGCTCTTTTGATATGAAACATGAAAGAATTAGGATCACAGGAGGTGCCCCAAAGAAGGTGGGCTTTCCTGGCCAACTCAGAGAAGTAGCCCTTCCTCTGACTCCTCTGAAATTCTGGATTTTTACAGTACTTCGGAGATAACTGCCAGGGTTCACATCCCAGCCACTCTACATGCCAGCTTTGAGGCCTTGGGCAAGCAGCTTAACTTCTTTCTGCCTCAGTTTCCTCATCTGTAAAATGGGGATAATAATAACATTACTATTGGGATATTAAATGAGAAAATAATCACAAAATATTAGATTTATAGTAGGGGTATATTTTGTTTTTTCTGATAAAAAACCAAACCTTAATAAGGACTCTTTTGCATTTCAGGAGGCAGAGGTGCAGCCAGGCAGCTGGAAACCAGGATGTAGAAACAGGCTCAGGGCCCAGCCAGTATGGCCAATTTCAGCAAGTGCTCGGCCAAGCAGGGGAGGGGCTGCTGGAGATTTGGAGGCGGCCTGCTCAGGCCTGTCCATTGAGGGGGCCCCTCTGGGCCAGGTGCCTATTTCATTATCACGGCCACATTCCTGGGATTCCTCAGTGACCAGGCACTTATTATAAAAGAATCAAAGTGCCAAAGGAAAATACTCATTTGAGGCTGAGACCTGGATTTTTCATTTTCATAATTGGCCTTTGGGTCTGCACATCCTGGGGTGCAGAAGGAAGGGAGGTGCTGGACAAAGTGTTTCTATGGGGGCCCAGTCCCCCACAGGGGTGGGAGGGGCTGGCATCCAGTCAGACCTGCAGGGCCGTCCAGAGGTCATGTCCAGCCCCTGCTGTTTAGCCTGACTTGTGGCACTTAGGCAGAGGGACAGGTGTTTGCCTGAGTGCTGACAAGTCTTTATAGAAGGGACCAAGGACCCTTCTGGAAATGGTCCACCCAGTGATCTCAACTGGGAGTGAATCTCCCCCCCCCCCCTTCCCCGGGGCACATTTGGCAATATCTGGGGACAGTTTGGGTTGTTACAACTGGGGGTTAGAGGAAAGAGGATGCTACTTGCATTTACCGGGTCCCAAGGATGCTGCTGTCACGGAGTGAATGCTGGCCCCCCCCCAAAAAAAACCCCACATGTTGAACTCCAAGCCCTCATGGGATGGCATTAGCAGGAGGAGCCTTCCTAAATGGAATTAGTGGCCTTGTGGGCGGGAGCCTGGAGAGCTCTCTTTCTCCCCCACATGAGGACACACTGAGAAGTTGGCAGTTCGCCACTCAAAAGAGACCCTGACCACAACCCTACCCCCCTGGCACCCTGACCTCAGACTTCCAGCCTCCGGAACTAGGAGACCTACATTTCTGTTGCATTAGAACACTTTGTTAAAGCAGTCTGAACTGAGCCAGATGCTCAACATTTTACTAGGCACAGGACAGCTGTTCCTAATAAAGAATGATCTGACCACAAATGTCAAGAGCCAAAGCTGGGAAGCTGGGTCTGGCCTGGGTGCTGTGCCCCTCAGCGGTTGCCCACGTTGTCTCAGTTAGAGATTTCACAAGGGGAGGAGGACCAGCTCAGGCACATTCTTTATCAAGGTGAAAAATGTGACCAGGGCTGGGGAATAGAGGCCAAGACACACACACCTTCTTAACCGGATGGAGGACTTAGAATCGAACAGGCCTGGATCCACACGTGGGCTCCACAGCTGGGGAAGTCACACCAGCAGTCTGAAACTGATCTGTGAAATAGGAGAATCATCCCTACTGCAGCGATAGGGATGAGAATTGCAGACAGCATCTGCGAAGTACCCATGTGTCCGGTATACACATGGAAGATTTTTTTTTTTTTTTGAGATAGTTTTGCTATGTCACCCTCGAGGAGTGCTGTGGAGCCACAGCTCACAGCAACCTCAACTCTTGGGCTTAAGTGATTCTTTTGTATCAGCCTCTGGGCTTAAGCGATTCTCCTGTGTCAGCTTCCCAAGTAGCTAAGACTACAGGCGCCCACCACAACGCCCAACTATTTTTTGGTTGCAGTTGTCATTGTTATTTGGCAGGCCTGGGTTGGGTTTGAACCCGCCAGCTCTAGTATATGTGGCTGCGCCCTAGCCTCTGAGGTACAGGCGCCGAGCCACACACGGAATATTCTCCACACATACCAGACTCTTTCTCCCTCCTGCATTTCCCAGCCTGCCTGTCTGCACCCTCCTCCATGGCTTCCTAAGACCAGTCTCCTACCCCTGCCAGCCAGGGCCTCACTGCCACTGTTCAGCCAGTTTCTGCTCTGTGACCTCAGACTCCCCCCTCTCTATTTCTCAAAACCCTCCCAGCACCCAGCCTCTCTCCCCCCAGAGCTCCTGTATGGCCCCCACCCTCTGACCACTCTCTTAACCCAGCACAGATGCCCACGTGGTTCACACCCTGGCTTCTGTGTGTCACTCCTGGCTTTAGGGACATGGAAGTATGGGGAGTATGTGGTGTATACACTAGTGGCATGTATGTATAGATGTGCACACGCGTGCAGCCGGCATGTTTCCGTCTCTTACATAGATGCACGTGACCTCAGACTGCCTCTTGTTTCTTTTGTTTTCTCCCAGCCACTGCAGAACACTTTGCAATATGCTGGACTCACTTGCTGTAAAGGGGCCTTTGGGGGAAGCTGAAAGGATGATGTCTCCAGGTTCCAGAATAGGCTCTTCCTTTCCTCGCCCTCAGAAGGGTGCCTGGGATGGAACCCAGGTTACACAGACCTTCTCACCTCTCCCCACACTCATCTGGCCTCCTTTTCTTTTTCTTTCTTTTTCTTTCTTCTTCTTTTTTTTTTTTTTTTTTTTTTTTTTTTTTCAACAGTGTCACTTTGTCACCTTCAGTACAGTGCCATGCTATCACAGCTCACAGAAACCTCAAGCTCTTAGGCTGAAGCAATTCTCTTGCCTCAGCCTCCCAAGTAGGTGGGACTACTCCAAATACCCTCCAAAATACCCAGCTAGTTTTTTTAGAGACAGAATCTCGCTCTTGCTCAGGCTGGTCTCCAACTCCTGAGCTCAATCCGCCTCGGCCTCCCAGAGTGCTAGGATTACAGGCATGAGCCACCACGCCCAGCTGCCTCCTCCTTTTCTGAGCACTGACTTATTTTAGCCAAACCCGTCCTGGACACTGGGATGGAGAAATGAACCACACATGGCTGTAGGTTGGGGAGCTCTCTGCCCCCTGATTTGTTGAAAGGTTGAAATACTCCTTAGAAGTTAATCAACAGCCACTACCTCAGATTCCCAAGATCAGTAAGTGAAGGGTTAGCCCGGGGCCTGCAGGGCCCCTGCTCCAGGGCTTCCCCAGGCCTTCTTCCATCAGCTCTGATGTGTTGGTGCTTCTGCCACATGGTTGTTAAATGTTTTAAAAAGACTCTTTGCAGACAAAAACATCATCATGCTGCTATGTGCTGAAAGCCCCAACTGAGGTGGCAAGGGCTCTGAAAACATGGGAATGAGAACCAGTATCTCTACCTGCAGGGTTCCACACAAATCTTCCCCGAGGTCATGAAAGCAGAGCTGGAGTCTGCAGGGCAGGGAGGAGAGGGAAAGGTTTAGCAGGCACAGGGAAGAAGTACAAAAGCAGGAGGCATATGGCAGACTCTCTGGCTGCAGGAAACAGGGTCCTGAGGATGTGGAAGGGCAGCTGATTGGAAAGGCAGTCAGGAATCTAAACTGGAAAGGGCCTTGAATGCCAAGCTAAGGGGCTGAAGTGACCTCAGCAGTCCCCAATACTACAGAGGACGCTGCCAGCCCCAAGCTGTAACCCAAGTCCAAGAGGGCTACACAGTTCACCAGGCCCAGTGCAAATTAGAAACACGGAGCCCCTGTTTGAAAAAGCACTAAGAATTTTAAGACAGCATTAACAGAGCGTTAAATCAAGGACAGGGTTCTTAGAAGCACATGCAGGCTAATGCCCGTGAAGCAGGCACCGTCAGGACCATTGGTCTGGACAGATGTTTTGTCTGGGAGTTAGGAGGTGGTAGGCTGAGCCCCCCAGGCCCACATGAGGAAGGCTTCTGTGAAATTCCCTTGCCCCCTGCTAAGGTGTCAGTTTGCTCCAGACGGCTGTTTCAAGGAGTTCATTCCTCAGTGGCATTTGCGTGGCATTTTCTCTTTGTGCACTAATGCCTCACCCACTGCTCCTGCCACTGTATAAACACACCGGGCAGGTGCCCTGGGGACCCAGAGGCTGCTTCCAGTAAGTGCCAGCTCTGACCACTGCCTGTGGCTTAGGCACCTGCTTGGAACTTACCCAGACGCCCTGTCACACAGGACAAGTTTGTGAGTTAAAAGGATGCTTCAGGGTCTACTTCTCTAGCAGCCAAGGAGTCCCGGGACTTTGGGAAAGTCAGCAGGTCACAGGGCTGATTCCACTTTCTCAGAGATGAGATAAGCCTCCAGATGGGAGTGGAAACCAACAGGGGCCTAACTGTCCTTCTGATGCAAATTGAGGCCTAAATCAAAAGCTCCTCTTCTTGGGGTTAATAGAATCATTTGGTTAAAAGTTTAGAAGCATTTCACCACAACCTCTGTCCCCAGCAACCTGCCCTCAGGATTTGCATATGTTTTGAATGAAAATTGTCAGGACCATGCAAACTAGACAGCTAAATGCATCTTATCAGATGGTTGTGGGGGAATCTAAGGGGGACCAGGAGGGGAGCACAGGTCTGGCTGCGACCCTTGTGTGGGGCTGGGGCTCAGTGATAGCATCTGCACCAGGGCTGGCTGATAAGAAGGCTTCCTATTTCACCTGGCCCTCGGGACTAACGAGCCACCTGCCAGATTGGATTGGTGGGACCTGGAGAAAGATAAAGGACTCTTTATGAACCTCCTGATCTCACTGAGATTAAGTATGAGGAGCAGGTGAGGGAACTACTGTCCCTAAAAATAGTTTCCATCATGATCCATTATTCCACTAATCATTAAGTAATCCTTTCAACATTTCTTTCTTCAAACTGTCAACCGTCTTTACAAATAATACCTATCTTTAGGGAAAAAATACAATCCTCTCTTTCTTATCACCTTATATGAATATGTCACATAAGTTCTTTGCAGGACAACAATTAAAATAAACATTTGTAAAGCGAAGAAAAGAGTAAATGATTCTAAACTTTCATGGAACTGTTGCCCTAGAGGGTTACGACCATTAACTTGTGGGGCTGGATGTTTTCCCAAACTCGCCTGGAACATCCGTGCACATAATTCTGCTTTGATATTGAGCATCTTGCTTTCTGACCAGTTTCCCTCTTCTGCCACCTTCACTAACTGCAGTATTTCTTCATGGGAAGTGTTTCTGGCATTTGGCCATATAGGACTGTCCCTCACGTAGCTAGCTCTTGCCCACGAATTGCCATTGTCACACTCAGATTTTATAGCAATCAGAAGCTACCCCACCCCAACATTTCTGCACCCATTCTGGCCTGGGAAGTTTGGAAGTGCCATGTCCAGACCTTTGCCAGACATCTCCTACCCGCCAGGCACAGCGGAAGTCCCAGGATGTGCTGAGACAAGCAAGGAACAATTGAAAACCAAATGCGCCGTATGTCCTCGCTTAGCTGGAGTTTTACAAAGAAAGCAGCCGCCGTCTTACAGTTTTCAGACTGAGATTTGCATTTTGCTTTTCAAAAATTCTCCAACAATTCGGTATTGTCCACTGCCCTTCAGAGCTTATTGCTTCTTCCTACCTCCCTGTACATTCCAAGTTTATTACAACAAGCTTACATTGCTTTTGTAATGGGGAAACATAATAAACTTATCTTTTTACAACATTTACTTGTCAGGTATTACATGCCCAGGACTTGTGTGAGAGGTAATAAACAGAGAAGAGAAATCTTCAAATCTACTTGCAAAGAAAGACAATCCATTTTCATTTCAAACTGGTTAGTATATTCCGGGATTAAGCACCCAAGGACAAGAACACCTACATATGTTTCAGAAGGTGATACTTGTGGGGCAGGATTGTTCAGGCAGGTTTCCGGGATGGTTGATAATATGACACTGAAAAGCTGCCTCCCACCCGAGGACCATGAGGTGTGTGCATCTCCTGCAATAAAAATGACAGCGATAATATAAATGGCATCCTTACATTCATCATTAGTCTAGCACCTCTTGTATGTCAGGGGCTTCTGACATAAAGTAGGCATTCAGCAGTGGAGAGTTATTGTGTTTATCTCACTTCTTGATCATTATAATCCTCGAGATAGGTGTTATATTTCCCGTTTTATCTATGAGAGACCCAAAGCCCAGTGAGATTTAAATATCACCATAGATCACAGTAGCTAGCCAACGGAAAAGCTGGGATTTGAACTCCACTCTCCTGAGAGCCAGATGCGGTGGGTTAGAGCTTCACGGGCGTTTCCAGGCTCAATTGGGGGATTTATCAACCCGGCTTTTCTTCTTAAAGTTTGCATTCCTTTGATAGGTTTCTTTCTATGGACTTTTAATTACTCAGCATTTTCCAGAAATTTACCTGTTTCTCATTGCTATTTTTCAGCCCTTGGCTTTCGTTTGAGGAAAAAAATCCTCACCAGCTGATTCTTTGCTATCTGGCTTTAATGCCTCTTAACTTTCATTTGACTTTTCTCAAGCTCTTCCTGTTTTTCTAGATCAAAGCCGAGTGTATAGCCCAAATATTGAAATATGTCCCTTGGGTGTATCCAGTTGCTAAATTTGTTTCAACCAAAATCTTTGAATATTAGTTTGAGAGAAGGCAAAGCCAGTGTTTGCTTTGGACTGATGAGTCCCTGTTTATTAAAACTGTTGTAATCTTTAACAGCTTTCTTTTCTCTCTCCAGCATAATTCATCAATCCTTCCTGCTTTCTAGAAGAAGGAACCCTAAGGCACAATGACAGCCCCCACATTGCACTTGACCCACCTGGGCCTTTACATATATTGAATTAATTGCCACCATTCAAAAAATTGAATTCACATAACAACACAGATGTTCTGCTCCCGTTTTTTGAAAAAGACCTGAAAGGACTAGGTCTGCATTTTGAGCCCCTGAGTAACAGCTCTTCCCATAGACAGTCCTTGGGTCCCCACCAGGTCCACTTCTGTCATGTGTGTTGTCCAGCAGGCCCAGTTGTGGTGCCAGGCAGGATGCGCCACCTCACTCACTATGTGACCAGGATGAGTCAGCTCAGGTCCTGAGCATTACACTGCTCCTGGGAGGCTTCACGGATGCTGAGTCACATCATGCTTTCTGTCTAACCTTCTAAAGTAAGCCTCTGCTGTTGGCACAGGACAACTCCTCCAGCTCTCCCTTGGCCAGAATGCAGTGCTCTAAGAAGAGAAAGACTCCAACCCCCCAGGACAGCTCTCCATGGGGGTGGGGAGGACAGCTCATCTGTGGTCTCTGGGTTGCCTGCATTGCAACTCTCAGGCCCAGTTTCTTCCTCCTGGACAAGGGCTCTCATTGTCTCAGTTGAGGTGCTACCAAGGCCCCACTGTCTTTCAGACATAGGCTCAGGCTGGAGGGATCATTTGCTTCTTCCCTTGGGTCAGACCATCATTACCCTCCTAGGTCTAATGTTTGGCTTTGCTCCTGTACAAATAAAGAAAGGAAGAAAGGGAGGGAGGAATAATATTGGTTACAAATAGAACATTTTTTGCAATATTAACCTAATTTAAATCTCAACAACAACAACAAAAAGATTTACCTGTAATTCCCTCACAACAGCAGATAACTTTCTTTAGTCTTTGCCCATATACACGAAAGAATTTCACCATAAAAATAGGTAACATTTGCCAGAAACCTGTTAAATGAATTGTGCCTTTGGTGTTGTATCTAAAAAGTCAACACCAAATCCATTGTCATCCAGATTTTCTCCTACATTATTTTCTAGGAGTTGTGCATTTTACATTTAGATCTATGACCAACATCAAGCCAAGCTGTATAATTCAGTGAAGTATGTAAAATTTGTGTCTAGACTCATTTTTTTTTTTTTAATGTGGATATCCAATGTTTCTAGCACCATTTGTTGAAAAAAACTACCTTATCCTGTCTGCACGCCTCTGTCAAAGTCCAGTTGACTATGTTGGTGTGAGTCCATTTCTGGGATCTCTATTCTGCTCCACAGATCTATTTGTGCTTTTACCACAATGTCATGATAGTTTGGTCTTCTGACGTTGTTCTTTCTATTCTGGATCTTTGGGCTCTCCATAAAAACTTTAAAACCATATACACTCTCCATATAAACTTTAAAATCTGATATCCACAAAATAGCTTTCTGGGATTTTGACTGGAATTGCCTTGAATCACTAGCTCAAGTTGGACAGAACCGGCATTTTGACAACATTGACCCTTTCCATCTATGAACATGCAATATCTCTCCATGTACTCAATACTTTTTTTTTTTTTTTTTTTACCTGAAGAATCATAAATTCAAATTAAAACAGATACAAACAGAGCTGATCTGGTGTCCATGGATGGTGTGTGGGGAGAAGAAGCTCCTGAACCCCACTGATAGAAGATCTCTCCTTGACCCAACTTTAGAGAGACTCTTCTAAGCCTACTCCTTACCTCAGCTTCATCACTAAAGCCTGTCATTGGCCTTCCTGGTCCAACAGCAGCAAAAATCCTACTAGTCAACTTAAGGAGAATATCCATATGGTTGCTATCTGAACACCTTCACTATTTGATCAAATTCCTCATCCTTCATCTTTGATGTTTAAGTCTTTGGCCTGCCTTTAGCAAGAATCCTGTTTAAGTTGGTTTAGCAAGAATTCTCCTACTCCTGGTGTCTATGTTCAGTAACTGCCCATCCATTGGCACCCTCTGTTTTTTGGTTGGCTATAAATCCCTAGCTGTCTTTGCTGTATTTAGAGTTGAGTCCCATCTCTCTCCCATGTTTTTATTGTCTTGACACCTGTCACAACAATCCTGAATAAATCCTTTATTCATTTTAATGTGTCAGGATAATGCTTTCTTTAAAACAGCTCACCAGGGCTCTGACACAGCTCTGAGGAAGCCTGGAGTACCTAGTACACCATGAGAAAATCCCTTGTTGGGACTTCTAGCTCTGAGAATCCAAAGGGTTTGACTGGGCACCAGGGATGAGATGGCCTCACAGTACTTGAATTTCTGCATTTTACATTTAGATCTACGGTCAACATCACGGTAAGCAAGGTAGCTAGGTATATTGCTATCTTGTTTTCTCATGAATTCTCCCATGGTGTTGTAGGCAGTGTTTTTTTGTGTTATTGTTGTTTGTTTTTTGTAAGCTGAATATATTTATTGGAAAAAATAGAAACAAAAATCCCAATGAAAAGTCTGTGACAACAGAGCATAACTGAACCATCATTTTCTCTAATCAATATGATTATAAGTGATCAGTTGCTTTACTGTATCTTCATACTAAGCAGAAGAGTCTCTGATCATGAGCACAAGGGGATTCCTGTAGATAACCTGGACTCACAGGTTATGCCCTTGCCCGGGAGGATCTGGAGGACAGATGATTCCTAGATTCCTCACAGGACACTCAGGGAGCCTTGAATAACATTCACTA
>CAUYPK010076548.1:0-35192 GCA_963574355.1 Loris lydekkerianus
TAAGCCGCTGCTGTACCAATAAAATTTGAGGCTCGATCAGACTGTTGTCCTGCCTCCATTTCTCGCGCCCCTTGTCCGATCTCATTTCTCTAGGTGATCTCTTCGGCTCCCTGTTGTTGTCCCGCGGGTCGGGACAATATACCTTGACAGGTCACCCAGGCTGACAACATCACAACATCAAAATCATAATAAAACTGTCTTTTAGTTTTTTAGGTTTCATGATAGAAAACAGTAGTAAGTTGTCTATGTCAAATTACCACATTTCCTATTAGTCTAATCAAAATCATTCTATGACATAAATTTATTTTCTTTAGTTTACGAAAAATACTAAGCATGAAAATCTATGCAGACTCAAATAGAATATTGCTATGGCTGACATTCTCTAGACAAAAATTTTATTATAACTATGTGCAGAGATGACCTAACACATGGTTTTATTTAAAGCACTTAAGATCAACATCTACTTACATAACTTAGTTCTCATGAAGTTTTTTACTACTCCCCTAAAAAAGACCATAGTTCATTTTACAGAAAAATGGAAGGGAAAACTGATTTATTTATACTTTCACAAGAATAAAAATAAAGCAACAAAACATAAAAGCTGAAAATTTTATTCTCAAATTAGGTTAGTATTTGGTAACACTTGAATATATATATAAAAGCAAAGCTTCTCCTGTTGAAATAAAATTATAGACAGAACTCAGAAAGCATTCTACTGGCCTCCTGGTACTACCAGCCTAGGATACTTCAGGACAGAGTTGAATCCATATATACAGACAGAAAAACTGAAATTCAGTTATAGAGGGCTTACTACTATTTTCTTGCCCTTTCTACTACACTTTGGCCATTTTTATGCCTCAGTTTTCTCATTTGATAAATGGGTACACCAATTCCCTCTCATCTAACTTACGCTTACAAGAAGACATCATAACATTAAGAAAATTCAAGCATGTACTTTATTTGGAACCAAGCAAGACTCAAGTCACAATACCATCTTAACAACAGTAAATTAGTGTAAGTTAATTACTCTATATTAGTTTCCTTACCTGTTAAAGAGGTTAATGCCACTCACCTCAATGGGCTACTCTGAGGATTAAATGATGCAATATATGTTAATATATGTAAATTTTCTTATAGTAAACCTAAAACTTGTAGTTGATAAATAATAAATATCCTAGACTTCACATAGCATTTCCATGTATTTATAAAATGAATCTATTTATAAAATAATCATACTGTACTTCTACAGTCCAGTTCATGATTAACAATCTATCTCACTACTCATGTCCTTTAGTGTGACTGAAATAAAAGATTCAAATGAAATAATTTATAAGCTAAAGGTAAGTTAAAAGTAGAACGATTCTTCACACTAATATTCAATTCTACTAGACCTAACATTTGACAAACTTACACAAAAATGGGAATTAAGCCTTTCTCCATTTGTATACATGCTCCTCAACTTACAATGGGGTTACATCTCACTACACCCATGATAAACTGATACTATCTTAAATCTGCCAGACACGGTAACTTACATCTGTAATTTCAGCACTTTGGGAGGCCAAGGCAGGAAGATTACTTGAGGCCAGGAGTTTAAGACTAGTTTGGGCAACAGGCTAGATACCTTGTCTCTACAAAAAATTAAAACATTAGTCAGCAGTCCTAGCTACCGGAAAGGCTGAGGCAGAAGTTGGGCAAAATCATAACAGTAATAAAATGCTGAATGTCTCATGTAGTTTACTGAATGCTGTACTGAAAGTGAAAAACAGACTGCATCATCCTAAAGTAGAAAAATCTTAAGTCAACCATCATAAGTTGAGGACCATCTCTTTTGTATATATGTGTACAGTGCACATCATAAACGTACTTTATTATATGTTATGGTAATAAATTTTTTAAAAATTAACAGAAACCGTTCACAAATGTGATAATGCTACTTTTTCTCCTTACCATTATTTATGCTCTTTTACCATATCCATCTGTCAAAATTATAACTATGTGATTATATAGTGAATATTTCCTTTACTAGCTAGTATAGCAGTTTCATGGTAGCAGTTACCATGTCTGACTTGTTCACCTCTGTATACCTGAAGTAGATGTTGAAAAGAACGTATGATTTGTGTGTTTACATACATTTTTACATATGTGTATGTGTGCACACAGACACACAGAAATGAATACATACAAAAAGAATACCAAATTATGCTTGTTTTCTCTAGGTAGCAAATGTGTTTCTTTTTTCCTGTATCTTTCAAATATGTGTAATTGTTTTACAAGAAGAAAATAGCCACTAAATATTTTCTTAAAGAGAAAATTGCTTGAATTAAAAGATAATAGAGAATAAGGAAAACAACAGCAATAATCTGAAAAGATACTCAAATGATTTTGCCATCTCCTGATAAAAGATGACCTCCAATGGGATTACTGCACGTATTCAGGGAAAGGGGTTAAGGTAAAGAACACCAATTGATTCGCTTTGAATCACAAAATGATGAAATTTATACCCAGGGACTCCACAGTCCAATAACAAAAGAGAGGATGGAAGCCAGGTGTGGTGCCACATGCCTGTAATCCCACTGAGGGAGTCTGAAAGCAGCCTCAGCAACCTGGCAAGACCCCAGTGCTATTTCTTAAAAAATATAAAAAGGCAGCCAGGCATGGTGACACATGCCTGTAATCCCATTCCAGTTTGGGTGACAGAGTAAGACTCTGTTTCTAAAACAAACGGAAGAAAGAGAAGAAGAGAGGGAAGAAAGGGAGGGAGGGAGGAAGGAAGTGGCTATCTCAGTCTTAGCAAAGACTTTCAGGGCAAAATGATTTGCCAAGCTATTATCTGTGAAGACAACATTGTGGAACAATACATAAAAATGTATTACGAATGTGGGAAAAAAGTTTTTAAAAAATGGAAAATACTTTCACATTTTCCCATAAGCTTACTGAATGTATTCATCCTTCAATGACATGTCTATATACACCTTCTGTAGAAAGCTGAATTTCTTTATAAGAACTGGATTTCAAACATGCAGATACTAAACTCAACTCATGGAGAGCTCCACAATCTATCAAGAACAGATGGACCATAGTTATCACCAGCACGACACATTAAAATAATCTAATCAGTGAGCAAGGTGCAGCTCATAGACCCAGTTAGGACTCACAAAAACCACAAGTGCTCCAGTGAACCCTGAGGATTCTCCACTAAGTCCTGATACACTGTATTCTCCTTTAATCTGGCTTAGCACTGAATATTTACAATCCCATAAAAATAAAAAGAGTATGGATCCTTAAAAAATTATTGTTAAATAATTCTTAACAATATTGAAAAGAAATACTGAAAAGATGGCAAAAGAAGTAGGGTTATAGGGAAAATGTTCACCTACCCAAAAAGGAAGTCAGAGGATAATATAATAACTAGAACTGATATTTAAGAGTTAGCAGATGGTTATTATTTAGAAATATAAATGTAAATATCAGCAGAAATCATCAGTTGCCTCTGCTGAAGAGACCAGGTAAGGAGAGAGGCAAAAAAGAAACCACTGGGTTTTTTGTTTTTTTTTTTTACCATATAAGCCCTTTAACAGTAGTTATTATATTATTTGCATAAAATAATTTGATAAAAATTGAGTTAATTTTTAAAAAATATACTCGAGATTCAAAATATGAAATAAAGTAGTAACATTAGTGATACATATAAATACATTGAGAATTATAGCTAAAAATTTCAAATATAAGAAAAATAATTAGATTTATCACCCTATATTGCCCTGCCCTTTCCACAATCTATGACCATATCAGAGATGGACCTGATGTTACCCTGATATGTCTTTTTTCTACTGCTACCATACAAAACTAGATTACTGTTTTTTAGCCAATTTTAAATATCACTATTTTATGAAGCAAAACCTAAGGAAAAAAACCTTTTCTTCACTGTGACTCCACTCATATTTTTCTTATATAAAATTTCACATTTGGGCTTTATAACAGTATACATAAAAATGCAATTTTACCTAGGGCAAACTTTGCTGTGTTTAAGAGATGTTTTTCTCTCTTTTCATTCAATTGGTCAACAAAAGCTCTACTGAGCACATATAACGCATAATCAGAATTTAACTGTAATGCTACTACCTTCAGGATCTTTAAATATAAACAGATAATATTTGCAGAGTTAGAATTTGGTCTGTTTCATTTCAATTTTAAAAAGACTATAAATCTTGGATATAATTGCTTTCATAATACAAGCATTAAAAACAGCTTTTAAACAATACTTTCATTTTTCCTCTGTTTTTTTCCAGCCACAAGAATGTGGCCCACATTTCCTTAAACAAAGCTCTCAGCCACTCAAACTGACAACTTGTGGATATTTTAAAATTATACTAGAGAACATACTACACTGTTAGGAAACAGTTGTCACTAAATGACTTACAAAGAAATTAAGCTCCTCAGATTTTGAAAATAGTTAACTATGATGATACACAAAAAAATGTTCATCTAAATGTTCACTTTATAACTGCATTAGTAAAAACACATGCACATATACACAGGTCCTCTCAGCAACACAATCACATTTTTGCTAGGTATTAGGTAACTGATGACAGATTAAGGAGGCTTTAAAATCATTAGGTGGAGTCAAAAATCTTACCTTATAAGTAAAGTACTAAGTGATATCTACTTTTTGAACATAAAAGGAAATAATGAGTTCACATACAGGAAAAATGTCAATCAATCCTTTTGTAAAGAATGAATAACATATTTCCTAAACTGAGAAGAAAAAAAAAAAAGGGAACGAAAGATAAAATGAAAGAGGACGGACGCCTCCTCCACTCCTCCATATCCTCTTAGAGAACAATTTGTGCTCAGCTGCACAGGAAGACTTTTCGTTCTGAGCTGACCTCAGTTGTTACCAGTTTTTTCTTTATGGGTCATATCCTAGACATAGTGGCTGGTTAGGTAATGATTATGTTGCCTTGATTTAATTCCTCACATTTATGTATATTTTAGCATTGCCTGTGTACCAAGACTTGTGTGTGTACAATAAGAGATATCACATAACCGAATAAAACAATCCTTCTTCCAAAGACCTTAACATTTACTTTTATTTGGGGAGATGAACAAGCAATAGATGGTAGTGGTAAAATATGGGCTGTAAAGTGAGAAATACTTGACTCTAGAATCAAAATCTCTGAAGATGAAACCCAATAATCTGCTTTGAGTTTTTAATCTCAATAAAGTTTCAGGGCCTTGATTTTGGAGAATCCAAGGGTATTCTTTGATTTACTGCTTACTCATAAATTCATTAGGGTCCAGCTTTGGCACAAATAATTTATGGGGCCCTTTTCAAACATAAATCTAGCATTCTCCAGACTATTAATTTCTCTATCCTTGGCACTTGGCAGCATTACTTGCATAAAGCAGATATATAGCACACTATCCTTAGCATTCTGTTTTGATAAATGTTAGAGTGGTCTTCTCACCTGTTCTTCAAAATTTTCTAAACCCTTCTTGGGTCTTTGCTCTTCTGTTTAAATTTTTTAATTGGCATGTTAATTCGAGCTTTCGTTGTTTTTGCTTGTTTAGACTTCCCCATTCTCTTAGTTCTTTCTTATCTATTTAAGTTTATTGCCATAAAGGCTTCAACCTCACCATAGGCAAAGTGTATTTCCAAGAAAAGTATTGCACTATTTTCATGAATTTTTTTCTAGCAGTGCTTGTACAATAAAGTTTCAAAATATTATGATGGGTAATTTTTAATAAGAGTAATAACAAACACAACATCAATTTTAAATATCAGAACTATTCCCTCTGTCCCTCAAGTTTAGAGAATTGCTGAGGACACAGAGAATTTGAAAATTAGAGTTTTAGAATGCTAATTTTTAGCATTCTAAAATTAGACTTTTATGAAACTGCAACTCTTCAAAGCTTAAGTCAATCTGTGGTATCTCTGATGGACAATTTGAATTGTACCAACTAGAGCTAAAATACCACTAGAGATAATAGACTGAAGTTATTCTGAGGAGTGATGATAAGCTCCAGCCAAAGCCACATTGTTCCCTCGCATCTCTCAGTATTTGACAACCGACAGGGCTTAAAATAATGTTATAAGGACAATAGCATATGTTAAAAATACTTGCTAACAAGTCTTCCAAATTCCTTGCCTTCTACCATTCAGTTCATCATTATACACATATATGGAAGTAATTAAAATGTTTCCACCAAATAAATAACACACAAATATTTCTGTTGTGCCCAAACTTTGAGTTCAAAAAGTGATTATTAAATATATTTTATACAGAAAAACAATACTTATGCAATCATGGACAAGAATATTTAAGACAAGAGATATGTCTTAAACCAAACCTTATAAAATAAGCAAACAAAGAAAACATATTCAGATGACAATTCTACTGAATCATCATGTAATTATATGTCATTTAATTTCCATATAATCAGTATGTGCTATATACTGCGTACTATACAGCTGACTCCAGCAAGAAGGCATATATAAAAAGAAGCATTATATTCTGCAAATCATTATACAAATATAAGATACTGATACCATTTTACTGAGGATTTATACAGGACACAAGAACTTTTGAATTGTGATGTGTATGAGATGTCTCTGGATGCCAAGCTCTCTAATTGTGCTACAATTTATCAATCTCAGTTTTCCTAGCAGTTGTGGCCCAGGGATGCTTACTAAATGTTTAAGAATAAAAGAGTAAAATAGCTTCTAAAAATATGAAGCTGCCACCTCTGAGAATCAGGACAAATAAATACAGCTGAGAAAACTGACCCTTCCATTCATGGTGCAAAGAAGAGAAGGTTACTCACATGGGTTTATAGCACTGATTTTCAACCAGTGTGCCATTAGAAGTGTGCTGTGAAAATTTTTAAAGATCATTAATTAAATCATTTGTAAAAAAAATTCAAAGCACTTAAGAAGTATATTCTTTTTTTTTTTTCCTTAACTCTTTTTTTTGGATCAACATTGAGTGTCCTGTGAAAGTTTAACTACAGGTTCAAATGTGCCGCACGATAAGAAAGGTTGAAAAACACTGGTTTAAAGCCTCTATATAATGTTGGTAGGCAGCAGGTGACAAAGATGAAAAAGATTTTTAAAAAGAGGAGACAATGCTGGGGGGAAGGGGAGTGGGAAGAAACTTTGTTGGCAGTGACAAAAGAGAGAAAGAGAAACACTGTGAATTGAGCACAGACCAGACTTTACCCAAACAGCCCTCTGACATCGTGTACAGCATCAACAAGTGTATTTTCTCATTTTTAAAATAATATATTTTGCCCCATTGTATTCATGTGCCAAAATATACTGTGTCCTACTGATAAATATTTAGTTGGCTCTTAACGTTTTAATGATTTACTTTAAATATGCTTCATTTCATGCCTATGCAGGTATATCCACAGCATAAATTTCTAGGAACAGAATTGGTAGGTCAGAGGATATACCATTCTGCATCTTTGGAAGGGGACAGAGCCTACAGACATCACGTCCATCAAAAGCCTTCTCTGGGAACGCATACAAACAGGATACAAACACATACAACAGGAGAATGAGAATGCATATATTAAGACAGACATGGACAGTATAGAGGTCATTTAGCAAATAACCACGTACTCCATGTAGAATCTCCTCACTAATAAGAAAATGAAGCCTGCAGGCACGTTTCCTGACTGCTGGCATGCAAATGAAGGTCAATAAAATCTTCATCCACCATTTTAAAATTCAGGACCAAGAGCAAATATGCACAAAACTGTTCTGCAAGTAATCATTTAGGGAAACCACAAAGGTACTAAAAAGAGTAACCAATTTAAAGCAAAATATGAATTAAAGGTCAAGATGATCATCATTATGTAGGGACTTAGCACCTTGCATGGCTTTTTCAGCTCAAAGAAATATTGCCAAGGCAATGAGACCAAACATTTATTAATCAGGTACTTATTTACACATAGGCAAGAAACTGAGACAGAATAAGAAGAGTTTGGCTAGTCACAAGATATCAAATCACCACTGGTAAAGTATATTAAGTACACAGCAAAAGTTGTGAGCTGAGAAAAGACTAATTTATCTGTGAACTGTACTAAGCTTCAAGGGAAGTGGGTGTGCCCTGAAGAAGATTAGATGAATTCCTAAAATGTTTTTAAAGCAGAATAATGTGAGTCCCTCACAGGGAGTACACAGGCCGTTTATATCTGATGTCTTCTGGTTCACCCTTTTACTTCCTCTCTTATCTTCCCTTAGAAGAATGTCTTGAAAACAGTACAATTCCTTATTTCCTAAATTAAAAACTAGATGTATATGAGCTGTTTCTACTGAATTGACTAAAATACAGGCAATATTCCCTCCAATTTCCAGCTGTAGCCCTCCAAAGGGGTAAGGCAGAGTGGAAATATCATCTACCTCACTCCTGTGTGCCTGCTGTAAATAAACGCATGTTCAAAGTAAGCACTTTTCTTCTTGTTGGCAAGACTTCTCTATAAAAATGTCATGACAAATGGATTTCAAAAGTAGAGACTCAACTGATAGTTTCATAAAAGGCATGAAAAAAGAAAAGCCATGGCTCAAGGTTTGGAATGTTGGAGAGTATATTTAGTTGAGCAATGGGCATGGGCTCTTATGGATTAAGTAATGTTGAGTTCAAATTCTCAGTGAGTCCTAGATGAGTAACTCTGTACAAGTTACTCAAATTTCCATTGCTTCATTTTTTTTTTTTAAAAAAAGCTCTTTCCCACAATTAAAAAGAAGTATGAAACAACAAAGGGTGCAGCAGGCGTTAAGAATAGAATCCTACATAGACTAGAAATGTTAATAAAACAGCACCCTCAATGACCAGAAATCAGACACATCAACTGTGATGTAAGACAGGTAAGGATGACAGCAGGCCTTTGGGGGGGGGGGGGGGGGTAAAAGAACAAATTAAAAGATTACTTAATAACACTGTACCTACCCCGAGTGAGAAGGCATGTCAAGCGCTGACCTTTTCTCAATAGTAGCCCTAAATGACTCTGATATAGAAATCTCTGTTTGTAGATGTGCAGTCACCTACATAATGTACCAGCAAGCACAAGAAAGCCCAACTGGCCAACCAACCAACCAACCAGAAGGGAAGCCTGGAAAGTACTGAATTTCTGGGAAATAGTGACAAAATACATCAGTCAGACCTCCTATTTCATGCAATCTCTATAGCTATACAGTTCAGTATGCATCATTCAACACTTTAAGAAGGCAAAAACTGGCAGAGTAACAGTCTCCCAAAAATGTCTCTGTCCCAACCCTCAGAGCCCATGAATATGGTATATCACGTGCAAAGGGGAATTAAGGATACAGATGAAATTAAGGTTCCTAATAGATGATCTTAAAATAGATTATCCTAAAGCAGTGGTTCTCAACCTGTGGGTCGCAACCCACAGCAACTATACTAAAGGGCCGCAGCATTAGGAAGGTTGAGAACCACTGTCCTAGAGTATCCAGTGGGACCAATGTAATCAAAAGGGTCCTTAAATGTGAAAGAGGGGGGAAGAAGAGTCAGAGACAGGACATGAGAGATTCCTTGGCCAGTACTGCCTCTAACAATGGGGAAGAACATAGCCATGGAATGCAGGTATTCTCTAGAAACTAGAAAAAGCAAAAGAAAGGATACTTCCCTAGAACATCCAGAAAGGAAGACAGCCTCATAGAAACCTTGATTTTAGTCCAGAGAAACCCATTTCAAACTTCTGACCCCCAAATCTGAAAGATGATAAATTTGTGTGGGATTTTCAGCTACTAACTTTGTGATAATTTATTACAACACCAGTAGGAAACTAAAACACAAAGAAATAATTTTTGAAAACTTTTACAAAAATGTTCTAGTGAACAGTTTTAAAAATAGAGATATTTGATGTCAATTTATCTAGCAAATTCAGTTATTCAGAACTAGCTATGCTCTGAGGTTTCTGGGATAACTAAAGTTCTACCATTAACTTTAGATATACTTTTATCCCCTTAAATCCTAAGGTCTTAACGGTTAGTAAAAACCTAAATGGTACAATGTTAATATAACCCATAAGCAATTTCTAGTACCTCAAATTCATTAAATCCTTATGTTGGGGAAAGGAACGGCCTATTGTTGAAAAGAGTGTTAGGATCAAACACGTTAAGTAAAAACCATAAGATATACAAACACACACATACACAATGAAGTTCAAGGATTTAATATCCCTGATGTTTTTGTATCTCTTATCATACACCAAATTTAGTTTTATATTTTAAAAATTACTTCAAATTATAAACAGGATGTTGTAAAAGTCAAAAACATCTACATGTGTTAAGACTTCTCCTATTGATAATGGTATATTTATTATTCAGTATGCATAATTCAACATATGTGTATTTAATTAATATTTAATGTCAAATAAATTACTAAATCACATTAACTTAAGTCCCTAAAGAGTAAAAGTATCAGGAAAAGAAAACCTGTCAGGAACCTCTTCAAAGTAGTGAATTCCAAAGATTTCCAAATAGCTTTTGCCTGATATCAACATTAAAAGTAAATATAAAAAGGAAAAAAAAAAAAATCCCTGCTTGTATATACTTCTCTAGGTGAGGTTCGCCTTCTTTTCCTACACTGTTACTTCCCATCTGACACCTTCCTTGTTGTTAACAGGCTGTGCGTACACAGATGTGCACAAGAGGGGATGAAGGGCAAGGCTTAAATGGGTTTTAGCAGTGAACTAAACATTTCTATTGCAGGAGAAATTAAAAGCAAGGATAGTATTGGTAATGTACTATCATTTGGGTTAGAATATTTTAAAAATTCATCACCGTGTTCAATTCTGTAAGAAAATATACTATTTCCAAAATGTGTTGTAAATGTTAATGGTCAATACAAATTTTCTATCCATTGTTTGCACTACCTGTACAAAAGTATAAAGAAAATATTTATAAATACTACTCAACTAAGCTTACAACGTCACAGCTTTCTGCACTGTATAATCAATCATTCAATTTAAAACACAGACCACATTAAGACTATAGCCTATGAGTTGTTACAAAATACCACAAAATAAGACATATTTCAAAAAAAAACACTGTGTTCTAAAAAAAACTTTTCTTGAAATCTGTTCAGTTATAATTTAATAGGACAAGAAAAAACAACATTGAAAAAATTCTTCATAAGAAAATAAAAAATATTCTTTTCGTCCCCAGAAAAATATACACAGACATAAAACCAATGTGTGTTGAGAGGAATATAAAAATAAGCAAAGCAACTATTATTTAGGCATCTGAAAAGACGTAACATATCCATCATTTGTGATGTAAAGAACTGTTTTAAAAGTTAACTTTTATTACTAGGTTAGAGGCATTAAATTATCCTGAAGAAATTTATAAACATTGGGATTTTTAAAAATATTTATAAAACTATTTATATGAAAACTACTTAACAAATGCCCAGGCTTAAACTTTTTAACAACAAATAGGGATTCTTAATTTATGGGAAAGTGATCTGAAGTTCTATAATTGAAGTAAACTTGCTCATAGCCAGTAAGTGATGAGGTCAGAATTAAGACTGATGATTCTGATTAGTCTCACTAAGCCAGAAACACAGTCTATGCTGATGTCAAAGTAGTGAGCTGCCTTTTCATATGTGGAACTTAACCATGGTTAGGTAATATCAGTCTTTGCATAAAAGATTCATCAATGAATCCTATGTATGTACTTTATTTTTTTATAATTTTAATTTTAATTTTTACATATACATGTGTTAATAAGGTTTCCATTTTTTTTTGCCTTCACAAAATTAAAAACTTAAAATTTAATAACAATAACAATGTTTAAGGATTAGAAACAAAAACCTTGTGAAGAACAAATGAACATAAATACATTCAGAAAAGGAATCAGACAATTGCAACATCGAAATATTAAGCAATAATAATAATAATAATAATGTATGTATATACTTAACCAAAACTTAACCAATACTAAGCAAACAGTAGCAAAAACTAACCACATGTGAACTTATCCTTAATTAAATGAAGGACTAGATACTATACAGATGATGCCTCAAAACAGACCATCACCATGCCATGTGATGGAAAGGCCCAACTCCCAGTTATGTGCCTGCTGGGGCCAGGGCCAGATTGATCACTTACTCAATGTAGCCCTGTAAAATGGGGATAATAAGAGTATATACCTATATGGGTTGAACGATGGCCCCCTAAAAGGTATGTTCACATTCTAATACCCAGACCCTGTGAAAATGTTACCTACTTAGAAAAAGAAGCCCTTGCAGATGAATTAAGTTAAAGATCTCTAGAAGAGATTCACCCTCGATAATCAGATAGGCACTAACTGATACTTTCAATGACAAGGGTTCGTATAAGAGAAAAAAGAGGAAACAAAGACATACAAAGAGGAAGAGGCAAAGTGACCACAGAGGCAGAGAGGGGAGTGATCAACCACAAGGAACATCAGCAGGATAACCCGTGTTGCGAGAATGTGAAGAAAGGGCACCCTCACACATATTAATGGGAATATAAATTAGTACATCCCCTGAGAAAAATGTGGAGATTCTTCAAAAAATTTAAAAATAGAACTACCACATGACCCAGCAACCCCATAATGGCTACATATCCAAAGAAAATGAAAAGAATGGATTGAAGAGATATCTGCACTCCCATGTTTACTAAACCACTTTTTTTTTTTTTTATCAAATCCAAATAGTCAAGATACCAAATAATCTAAAGGTCCATCAATGAATGAATGGATAAAGAAAATGTTATATATAAATATACACATACCCCCCCTCCCACACCCAGAAAAATACTATTCAGACTTTTAAGAAGGAAATCCTGCAATTTATGACAACACGGATGAACTTGGAGGACATTATGTTAAGTGAAATAAGCCAGACACAGAAAGACGAATGTTGCATGATCCCAGTTATACACGGAATCTAAAATAGTTGAACTCATGGAAGCAGAAAGTAGAATGGTAGTTACTGAGGGGGATGACAGGTGGGGAGATGTGGTTGAAGGATACAAAATTTCAGTAAGACAGAAGGATAAGGTGAAGAAATTTATCATACAGCATGGTGATTACAGTTAGTAACAACGTATTATATTCTTGAAAATTGCTTCAAGGGTAGATTTTAGGAGTTCTCTCACCACAAACCTTGTAAGAGCTAATGTATATGTTAACTAGTTTGATTTAGCTGTTCCACAATGTATACATATTTCAAAGCACCATGTTGTACATGATAAACATGTACTATTTTTTTTTTTAAAGGCCAACAGCCACTTGGAAGAGGCAAGGAAAGATTCTTCCAGAGGTAATGCAGCCCTGCCAACACTGAATTTGGACTTTTGGCCTCCAGAAATCCACCTTTATTGAGAAAGAATACATTTCTGTTGTTTTAAATCCCCAGTATGTGGTAATACGTATGGCAGTCATAAGAAAGTAATATAATAAACAAAAAAGAGTGTTAAAAAGGTTTGATAGAACAGTATATATACCAAGCTCCTTGATCTGCATGCATACAATAAGTATCAATACGTAATTACGATTAATGAATGAACATATATGAGGGGCTATCCACTCCGTGTTCAAATGTTGCCTGCGTTTGCATTTTCCCAGGTTGGGAAATATATTTCTTTCCTCACTGTAAAATGAATTACTAAAATGAACTTGGTACCCTTAAAACATATTTTTCCAATTTGCAAGAATAACAAACTTTGTTTTTAGGAAAGACAATTTTTCTTTTAATGATGTTGTCACTTATATTACTAATTCATGCTCTAGCTAAATTTACCGGTAACCACGGAAAAAGGACCATTCATTGTTAATGTACTAAATAGAAGAGATAAACCAGATTAGAGATCTTTAGAAATAGTTGAAATGATTAAAAATAGGGTGGACAGTTTAACAAGAAAAGGCAAAAGATTCATTTCCCAGCAAGTGAAATATTGCTGCCCTTTGACAGTACACAGTCACTGAACCATGATTTCTTCTTCTAACCCAGAAAGATATGTTGGTCACTCAAGCATTCCTGGACGTCTACTAACCAGACATGGCCCCAAAGACGCTCTCACTTAAAGGGTAAAATGTATCACTGAAACCTTCCACTGGTAAGCAATTAAGAAATAAATGTCACCCCTTAATAAATGCAAGCTATGTGTAAGGTTCAAAATGTAGGTTTCTAGTTTATGTCAGAGCAAACAGGGGCCTTTTCTTTAAATTCCTATACCCCTAACTCCATTTACTTATCATATAAGTTGAAAATGAGTACAAATATGTGGCTTGATAGAAGAAATAAGAAGTGTTAGATCAACACGGTGACTATAGTTTACAATAATCTACTGTACCTTTAAAAACAGCTAGAAGAAAAGAATTTGAATGGTTCTAGCATAAAGATAAGACAAAGATTTAAGGTGACAGTACATCAATTTGACCTTTACAAATCATGTGAATGTATTAAATCATGAAATATATCACCAAACTATGTATACTTATCATAACTCCATTTAAAAGGGGGTAGATAGAAAAGGAAACAGGAAGTGAGAGAGAGAGAGTAGCAGATTTCTCCCCAGTCCACAGCACCCGCACACCTGCGGGCAGAAGGTGGAGATGTGGAACTTGAAGATAGTGACTTTGTTAAGGCACAATTTACTCCATCCAGTGGTAAATAAGACCCAATCAAGATCATGTGAGGACCAATCAGGTATAGACTCCCAGGGAAAAGCTAATCTGGATGACAATCTGTATCCTCCATCAGCCCCATCCAGGTGGGCAAAGAAGATCTGTTCTCATAACTAGCAGAGCAGTAGAAAGGAGAAAGAATAACCCCACTCCTCAGGTGGTAATGGACCAAGCAAGGGGCTGCATTTATCATTAAGATTCATGAGGATGTTAGATTATGGCTTCCCAGAAAAGAACAATGGTACATAGGGCTGTCCCTCAAAACTATTCTTGCCAATCTGTCATTTTGTAGCTTTGTGTTTTCCACTGTGGGAAAACACAAAAATGACACTTCATTATAGTTTTACTACACATAATGAACGTGTGCACCTTAGTTCCATACTTTGATCTCCTCATTCTTGACAAGGGCACTTTTAGGAAATTTTCATCCTAGATGCAGTACTCAGTTCAACAAATACTTCACCACTTATGATGAGATAAATTTGCAGAAAATGTCAGGACAATCCAACTCAAAACAAGACAGGAATGGCCTCTGCCCTTAGGGAACTTAATAGTCCAGTGGCAGATATAAATGAGGTTTTTACATGAGATTTTTTTTTTCTTCATAAGGCCAAGGTGTTGAGAAATTGGGAAGGGATACTAAGTATCATGTGCCTTAAAAAGAGAATGTGTAACAGCACTAAGAAGACCCAGTTCTGACTTTAAAAGAGAAAGAAACCAGGGAGCTGAAGATCTCATTAGCCCAGATGAATTTATCTCAAATGGCTGTTGCGATATAAGAGAAAATGAAGTATACAAGCAAATGACACAGGGCTCTCCCAGAAGTTTGTATTACTCAGATGACCTCTGACTTGTGCTACAGGTTTTGATTAATCTCACTGAAACATTCGTGAAAGGCAGGGACTCTGTCTTTTTCTTTTTGTCACTGCACAGCAATTCATATAGACTCATACCAATTAAACGCTGCATAAGTAAGTGTTAGTAATGGGAGGCAAAAAGGGAATACTAAAGAAAAGAAATAGAACAGAGATTTAAACAGGAGATAAACAGCAGAAAGGAGGCAGGAAGACAGGGACGCCATAGCTGCTCAGAAGTTACTGAACCAGTTTTGGGACTTTTGGCCCTCATCATCAGAACCCTCCCTCCTCCACCCCAACTCTCTCCCAGCCCAGGTCTTCAGCAGTTTGCACTTCTGAAATCGTCTCCTAACCAGTCTCTTCTCTCTGTACCCTAGAAGCATTACATAGCCAGGATACCTGGTGGTGGTGGTGATGGTGGTTGTTTTTAATCCTGGCTGCAGGATTTTAAGCAAATGAATTATTTAGGCACTATCCCTCTCCATTTTCTCATCTTTAATAAGACAATAATAACAGCACCTACACCTTACAGAATTCACAGAAGGATTAAAGGAGTGGTATATGAAGCACTTAAAAGAATCTCATCCACACAGTACCTGCTCAATAAATATTTATTATTATTAAATCTTGTATTATTACATTGCAAATAGTTTCCTTTTTTTTTTTTTTTTTTGGAGAAAGGGTCTCACTCTGTCACTCAGGCTTAAGTACAGTGGCGTCATCACAGCTCACTACAACCTTGAACCAATGGCTTAAGTGATTCTTCTGCCTCAGCCTCCCAAGTAGCTGGCACTACACGTATGCACCACCATGCTTGACTAATGTTTTTATTTTTATTTTTTGTAGAGCTGAGGTCTCACTATGTTGCCTAGGTTAGTCTTGAACTCCTGGCCTCAGGTGGTCCTCCCACTTTGGCCTACCAAAAGGCATGAGCCACTGTCCCAGTCTCGCATGTACTTAGAGACAAAATTCAAAATTTTATTTATGGCAGCCAATACCTTTCATAATCTGAGCCCTCCCAACTCTCTAGCCATTCCCCACTCTTCCTGTTCCCTCAAAAACTACATTTCAGCCCTACGAAACTACCCACAAGCTCTCAGAACTGTAGATGTCTTTGCACAAACTGTCCTTTCTCTCTAGAAAAGCCCCTCTCCTCCTACTGTTGACTACCTAACAAGCTCTATTCCACACTCAAGTTTCAACTGATACGTTGTCTGCTGGGACATATTTAACTCCTTCAGACCTTCAGACTCCTTCCTCTATGGTCCAGTTGCTACTTGTGTTTAATATATACCTATATTCTGAGAATCATCTACCTGTATCACAAAAAGGAACACTATACCATGTATTTCTTCCCATCAGGAACTTCTTGAACATTTTATTCATCTGCCTATTTTCTGACCCTAGCATAGCAACTGGTACAGTGTAGATAAAGAGATGCTTGCAGAGGTAGAGGAAGAAAAGAAAGGAGAAAAAGAAGGTAAATGCAAAACTAGCTTCCTTAAGAGTTACAGCCTTTGCTGTAAACCAATTCACCACTAAAGCTAGAATTACCGTATATACTCGAGTATAAGCCGAGTTTTTTCAGCACAAAGTTTGTGCCGAGTTTGGGTTTTTCAGCACAAATTTTGTGCCGGAAAAAACTCAGCTTATACTCGAGTATATACGGTAAATCTAGAACTTACCTATTAGCAGAAAATACTGATGAGATATCTGAGAGAACATGGCAATTAGACCACAAAATAGATGGAGAAAGTAATGAGCAAGGTCATCAACAGGCATAAGAGGTGAGAAGGTTAACATCGCAGGCTCACACCTGTCCTTTCCCTTCCCCTCTCTACTTCAACAACTTCAATTCCAGTCTCACTGGGGTGCAGAGTTTTCACAGAGCTGTCACTGGAAGTAATCTTTACATAGACCTAAAAGGAAATTTGAAAATATGAATAGCAACAAAGAGACCTGGTCAAATGCCGTATATACTCGAGTATAAGCTGAGTTCTTTCAGCACAAAATTTGTGCCGAAAAACCCGAACTCGGCATAAATTTTGTGCCGGAAAAAACTCAGCTTATACTCAAGTATATACGGTAATAAAAGCTGATTCCAAATTCTAAGCTGGAGTTGCTCCAAATTCTAAGATGCTGTGAATCCATGAAGTCTGGTCTCAATACTTAAACTTGGGCATGCATTTTAATCCAACTAAACCATCTCACAGATGAAAGACAGTATCAAAGGTGCTTTAATTCACTCAGAGAATGCACATGTTGGAGATAATACGGCAATGAACGAGGTAATACTGCTACTGGAATATTGTGTAAGCTTCTAGTAAAGCAAAACTATTCAAAAACATTGACTCCTGGCTAGTGTTTTCCATGGAATTTGAAATTACTGAAACTTCAAATAAATGTTCCCATAATTGCCTCTCTCAAACTCCTATAAGTTTAATGACAAAAGTTCTTAATGTGGTATTAATATATTTGAAAGAATAAAATAACTTTCAAAGAAGAATTTATGATTATGCAATGAGATTTTTTTTTTTAATTTCTGCATTTAAAGAAGACTGTGATGATGTAGCAAAATCATCACATTAGAAGAGAAATAGACCTGAGGCTGAATTCTGGCTTATTTATCTGTAAGTTGTGTGAAGTACCTATTTAACTCTCTATAAAGCAGAAGGTAAAATATGCCATAATAAATTGCTAAGATTAAATGACTAATGTACAGAGTCTCTTGCATAGTAACTTGTTACAGTAAAACTTTAAAATACAAGTTTTGTTTTTCTTTAATATGCTTTACTTAATAAATTCCTACTCTGTACTAAGAAAGACTGAAATTGCCTACCTAATACTTTAATACTTTTCCTTTCATGTCTCAGAAGAAAAGCCATTACCTAAAGTTACTGGAAACAAGAACATTTTTGTAACTTTCTTCAAATAGACAAACAAGTAAGAAATACTTTTCTGCATAATACTAAAATATTAGTATTAACCTCAACTGTAAACATTATACAGAAATAAAACTACATGCAAAAATTTATAACTATCTGGTGGCACCTGTGGCTCAGTGAGTAGGGCGCTGGCCCCCATATACTGAGGGCAGCTGGTTGAAACCCAGACCCGGCAACTGCAACACAAAATAGCTGGGCATTGTGGCAGGTGCCTGTGGTCCCAGCTACTCAGGAGGCTAAAGCAAGAGAATCACCAAAGCCTAGGAATTGGAGGTTGCTGTGAGCTGCGACGCCACAGCACTCTACCGAGGGTGACAAAGTGAGACTGTCTCTTAAAAAAAAAGAATTATAACTATCATAGCAAAAGTTCCTCTAAAGGAACAATTCCCTCTTGATCTTTTGGAGGTAAGTGTTTGCCACACTATAGTGAACAGGTTTATTTTTAGAAAACAAAATCTACATAAACATTGTAGAAGGTGAGACACCTGGAAAAGAGATGTTTTTATTTTAGTGTATGAAAGAGATTCAAATTCTACCATGAAAGAGGCAGTTAACTAGCCTTTCTTTCAAATATAAAAATATTTTTCTTCATTTTAAGAATAGTTTGGTAACCAAAAATATTCTGAGGATAACAAAAACATTCTGGACTAATAAATAATCCATTATTTCAAAGCCCAGTCTATATAACATAATTCCTGTAAAACAAAAGAATTTGGAAAGTCCCTCATATTCATTGTAACAGGATGAATTACACAGGAAAACACTGCTATAAACTTCAGCCAAAACAGCCAAGATAAAGGTAGACTTAATTGTAAAAGAAGCACTTGAATTTAGAATGCCATCTATGGATTCTTATTAAAATGTGAAAATGCACTCTTACTGTACTAAAGAAGAAATTAAAGTTCATACATGCAAAAAATAGTGAATGAAAGACCATTTTTATATGCATTTCAACAGAGTTCATGACAGGTAAGAAGAAATTATAATTTTTTTTTTTTTTTTTTTGCAGTTTTTGGCCGGGGCTAGGTTTGAACTCACCACCTCCAGCATATGGGGCCCGCGCCCTACTCCTTTGAGCCACAGGTGCTGCCAAGAAATTATTATGTAGGAACAGCAACACTGGGAAATCCATTTCTAAAGCTGATGTACTGTGAAAACGCAGGCTTTAAAATATGTTTTAAAAAAAAAGTTTGATGTATATAAATACTCTATGACATATGTGTTTTGCACTGCCAATCACTCCCATGTAATTTTCAGTTCATATAAACCCTAAGCTACTTCAGTCTCTGAAATACTAATAGCAACAACAGCCACTGAAAAATAGTTGTCAATAACTTGAATTCCAATGCTTTTGAAAACTCTTGAAGTCATGGACAAAAATGTTTGTTTGGAACTCTAAGAAGATTGCTGCCATTAAATATGGCCAGATGAACAGTTTGTCTTTACCTCACTAACAAATTCTTGTGAATGATTTCTAGATTTATAAAAGTGGCATTCTCTAAAGTGCAATAAAAATGTATTGAATATCTTGTCTGTCTAAGCCCTGGTAGTAGGTACTGGCGTATGGAATAAATACACAGTAAACTGATTCTGCTCTGCAGGAATTAGGTGTGATCTTATTACCACATAATCAGCAAACATGCCCCATCTTATTCAGGTATTGCTTTTCATACAATAAGGAAACATTAGAACTTTTCATTGTAAAACCCTAAAGTTAAGCTTTTTTTCATTTTTAAAAATGACATTAAGATTATGTTAATTCAATAGGACCCAAAGTTGCAGCATCATGCTCCTTTTCATCTGTTAATAAATAGACATGGTCAGGAGAATCTTCTGTTACTACTTCAACTGTTCTCAGGTCTGTGCCCTTCCATCGTTAGCTCCCTCCCCACACTCATGCTGTCTCTTTTCCATCTCTCCCTCCCTGCAGGTTTCTCTGCTTCTCTTTCTGTTTTCTGATGGCTTTAAGTATTTTTGGCCAGTACTTCCCAACCTGAACCACACTTGAGGCAGGTGGAGGTAACTGGCACACAGTTTTAAGTTTATACAAGTGATCCACGAATAAAGTCTGCTTAAATTATGTATACATTTAGATTCTTAAATATATGTAGATTCTTGTACATAACTTCAAAAAAACTGACATCTTCATCTAAAACTGCAATACCATATTTATAAAAAGCAGTTACTAAAAATGCAATCATTATCTTAATGTGGAGAGAGAGAGGTTATCCATAACATGTTTGACATAAAATAAATAAGTCCTATGTAAGATTAGAAACCCCAGAATATGACCTCCTTGAGTACAGATATAAAAACTTCCTTTCCATGCCCAGTGATAAGCATAGCAAGTGTTCAATTAATATATGCTGAACACATGAACCTTAAACATTTCCAAATAAGACATAAACATTATGACTAGGAGCTAGGCCTCTCCTGCCATGCTAGTTTATTCCACTCTCTTCTCAGACAGTGTGTTCTGAGACATATACAAAGGCATGGTTACAGATGAAAGTGGAAGGTCCGGACAAGGAATGAGTCCTTTTGACCTGGGTAATGGGGGTAATAATGACCTGTCTATTTACCAAGACAAGTGCAGCAGGAGGAGATGCACATTTGTGAGACAGAAGTACAGGTCCATTTTTGTTTGCTTTTTTCTTTCCTTTTTTTTTTTCCAGAGAGAGTCTCACTTGTCACCTAGGCTAGAATGCAGTGACACAATCTCAGCTCTCTGTAAGCTTGAACTCCTAGGCTCAAGGGAATCTTTCCACTCCAGCCTCTCAAGTACCTGGAACTACAGCTACGCGCCACTAGGAATGGCTGATTTTCAAATTTTCTGCAGAGAAAAGGTCTCACTATTTTTTTGTCCAAGCTAGCCTAGGACTCCAGTAATCCTCCCACCTCAGCCTCCCAAAACGCTGGAATTACAGGCGTGGGCCACTTCACTGAGTCTAAAGCTCTGTTTTGGCCATGCTGAGCTTGAGGAGTCTGGGAGGCATTCAAGTGAGAAGGAGCTTCAGTAACACAACAGAACCTGGATTCCAGGGGCAGGTGGAAGAGGCAGAGCACTGAGCCTGCCCAAGTTGGCTGAAATCTTGACCCAGCTTTGCCGCTGCTTCACTCCTCATATCCATGACTATGTCTTTAGAATTACTGTTCACAAGTTCTCATCTCTCCTCTCTTTCTATTCCAAGCCCCCATTTGCCCAAGCCATTGCAATACCTGCCTGACAAGTCTTGTGGCCTTTGGTTTCTCTCACCTCCTTCCAAACGGTCTCACCAAATATCATCCTGAAGTCACTTTTCTTTTTTTTTTTTTCTTTTATTAAATCATAGCTGTGTACAATAGTGCAATCATGAGGTACAATGTGCTGGTTTTATATACAGTTTGAAATATTTTCATCGAACTGATTAACATAGCCTTCATGGCATTTTCTTAGTTATTGTGTTCAGACATTTATATTCTACATTTAGAAGTCACTTTTCTGATCAAAACTTTCAATAATACTTCAGTGTCTAAGACACTGTAACCTCACTTTCCTTTCATTCTGATCTATTTGCAGCAGGTTAGCATGCTCACTCCAGTATATGCCTGGAGATCTGTCAGCTCTACCCTACCTCAGGTCTCCTCCACCCCAGATGGCCTCCGCATCCTTCAAAGCCTAGCCTGGGTTTCAGCATCTCCACAAAGCCTTTCCACTTGAATGGCATCTCACCCTCTGTGGAACCTTGGTAGCACTTTCTGTCTCTTCTTATCCCAATGGAAAGATTATAAATCCTTAAAGGAGAGATTGTTAATCATTCTCTTTATAACCACTCTTTATAGCTGCTCGTCATAAGGTAAATCTGAAGGAGAAGTCCAAAATTTTTTGCTTTATAAATATGAAGAAATTTCAAACTTATTCTTCCAAAGTATCATAAAAATATGGTCCAAAAGTTAATTTTACTTGATTTTAACATGTTACTCAGAAAATTAAAGGAAATATACATGAATTGGGATGTGAGAATGAGAGGGAAAAACTTCACTTTTTTGAAGTCCTGACCTAATCCACAGTAAAAGTGAAGTCTATCTGCATTGCTCCTCTAAGGAGGATAAGAGGAGTAGCAGAATAAACAAGATTAGGTGTGTACTGGTTTCTCTCTGCTGTCACTATTTTTCCTGCCAGATCAGCCATAAATTATTGTTTAAAACAAGAATTTTGAACCAAAGCAGTAGTTGGCAGTAAACATGTTTGTATCCACTACACCCTTTGAAAAGGCTTTACTTACCACTGTATGATTTTTAAAAATCACTCATTTGACTAAATAATCCTTTCTTCTAATACTTTCTGACTTTCTCAGGTCACCACCTACCTAGCTTCCCTCTTCCTCTCCCCACCCACCACACCCCGCCCCACACCGATCTTGTTGCCAAGAAACAAAATAAATACAATCTTCTAGTGGTAACTTTACAACAGAGACCATATTAATACTCACTTATCAGTTGAGGAGAAAAGCAGATAGAAAAAAGAGAAAACATTTATTTTATGTACTAGGTTCTTTAAATGTACTATTTTATTTAACCTTTACAAAAACCCTAAAGGCAGGTATTATGATGTCCATTTACAAATTGCTAACTAAAACCCAGGTATGTAACTTGCCTAATATCACACAGCTAGGAAAGCGGTAGTTAGAATTTTTACCAAGTTTGCCTAATTTTAACACCAATGTTATTAGCATTCACCTTGTTTATACTTCAATTTCATGGCCTTTAAAAATTCTATACACATAACAAATTCTAAGTATTAAAATTTTTTTTCACAAAGACTATTTTAGGTATGATCAAAAAAATGTGTAATAAAGATTTAAAATTAAACAAATCTCTATATGTATTTTCCAGGATTGTTTTCCTAAAGGACTATAGATTAAAATAATTTTTCTTTCAAAGGAATAGATTTTTCTTTTTCTTTCTTTCTTTTTTTTTTTTTGAGACAGAGTCTTACCATGTTGCCCTCAGTAAAGTGTCGTGGTGTCACAGCTCACAGCAACCTCAAACTCTTGGGCTTAAGTGATTCTCTTGCCTCAGCTTCCCACATAGCTGGACTATAGGCATCTACCACAATACCAGCTATTTTTTTGTTGCAGTTGTCAATTGTTGTTTAGCAAGCCCAGGCCAGGTTCAAACCCGCCTGCCTTGGTATATATGGCTGATGCCCTAACTGCTGAGATATGGTTGCCAAGCCAGGAACAGATTTTTCTGTTAAAAAAACAAATGTATGAGGGCAGCACCTGGGGCTCAAAGGAGTAGGGCACCGGCTCCATATATCAGAGGTGGTGGGTTCAAAACCCGGCCCCAGCCAAAAAATTTTTTTAAAAAAAAAAAAAAAAACTGTATGATTTCAAGATGTTAAAATTCGAAAAATTTCAAAATTCAAAATATATCCTGACCAAAACACAAAACAAAATATATCCCGACTAACCCACACTTACCAATCTGCTTTTGTCAAACTGCTATAGACTATTCAAAAAGAATATTAACTAAATCGAACCTACCCATTTCCAACAATCTTTATCCCAACTGAAGAAAAAGAGATACGTAAGATAAATACTTCTGTATCTGCTGATCAGTCTGTCATTAACAATTATAATCTCTTTTCCAGTGAGGGTCACGTTGAGCAATCCATAAAACTCCTGAATCCTTGGTTACTCAGGGAACTAGAGTTCAGCACATATAAAAGCTGCTAAGCAACTAAGTCTTCAAACTTTATTATAGAAATAAATCAGCAAATACATTCAACAAGGAGAGAAAACAAAAATGGTGTTCTGATGTAGAGAGGCAACCACCTATACGAGTCAGTACACAGATGAATACTCCTATCTAGTGGCTCACTCTGTTTAGGCTTGTTTTCCTTTTCCTTCCATTCTAATTATAGAGTCTTTCTAAAGCACATAGAAAATAATTTAAGTATAGTGTTCATTACTAAAGATTTACAGGTGAGAGTAACAATTAAAAAGTACTTTCTCAATGGAGACACTTGCTTACAAGTAGAGGAGTCAAAGAGTTACCCATATTGTGCTGCTATCCCATCTTACCAAACAAACAAGCAAGCAAACAGAAGGCAGTAAAAGCTAAACTAAACTAGTCACTGACACCTTCGCTGCAAGGAAGAAAGTGAGGGGAGTACAGGGTTTGTACTGACCTGAGTTTGAGAGACAAAGTACATAGGTCTCTAAGCCATTATGTACTTAACTTAAAAATGGATATGCTGACTTGATACAAGGATTAAGCAATCTATATGAAAAAGCATGTGTAATACTTGTCAATACATGCTTCTCCTCCTTCCTTTCTCTAAGCAGAATTTCTAATTTTAATCAATTATAATCAATCAGATTCAATCCTCCTGAAAAATTAATAATTAAAAACCAAAACCAAAAACAAGCAAACAGAAGGCAGTAAAAGCTAAACTACAGAATAAACACCAGAAAAACATATGAAATACCAAAGAGGGAAAACAAATCTACATGGGATGATGCGCAACTCTGATAAAAGAAAATAAATCAAACTAAATGTCATAATTAGCATGAATTGAAATATCCCAGATAGAGAAATGAAAACTTTGATTGAAAAAATACTTTCCAAAATCCTGTCTCTATTCTACCAGTGAAAGAATAGCAAAGTTGGACCCTAAAGCTAACAGTAATAAGCTATGAAGCAATCCTTTAAAATCAAACAAAAGATGGCCAATAACTTCAGTATGATACAAAAGATACCTTTTATTTTTTCTTTTAACCCAATGTACCTATAAAATTATTCCAGTCTGTCATTCATTAGTAGTAGTAACTGGACCTCTGACAATTTGGTTGTCTGAAGGATGAAGACAGGGAAGGCAGAAGAAGAGTACATCAGTATTTTTCAAAACTCCACTCTTCTAGATCTTTCACTTCCAATCATAACAAGTTATATACTCAATGAAGACCAAAGACAAAAAGCAAACAAAAAAAAAATCAGACATGCCATAAACAATAATATTAAAAAAAATTAGAGAAGCAATATTTTATATATTTTATAATTCCAAAGGGTACAAAATAAGGATAAAAATACATCATATTCTATTTTTTGATGATTAAATGTTGTTTGAATATCTATCTGACCTACTGTTCACCTTAAAGTGAGCAGAAAATTACAAGCCATTTTGTTAACCTGGCACAATTTAAGATAACTCCAATGAAGAAAGTCCAATTTCCTGATTCTCTCAGCCAAAAAAAGCAAACTTAAGTTGGTTGGATCTAACAGCAAGCTCTAGGGAACTTATCCATTTACAGTTGAAAAACCAGAACAAGAACCAGAATTTGGGGAACTTAGAAATCACCCAGGACATCATTTTGTATGGCCCAACAGTTTAGGGACTTGTCCTAAATCATACAGTAAGCTAATACCAAGTTTATCTATGTCCTATGAAGAGAAGTACTGAAATAAGTGAAATAGCTAAAAAATTGTACTCGAATTCTAATATAGTTAATTAGACACCAAAGCTCTTGGAAGTAGTTTTCTTCTATTATTAGCTGAAATAATGTGTAATTTTTTTGAATTGGATCACAATCAGGGGCAATATGTATTTGATATTTTAAAATAAACACAGTGCTATTTGCTTTATTACCCTAGGAGTAAAAATTTTAAATACAATTAGTCCAGTTATAGTACTCCTAGAATTAGTTTCAAGTACAGAAAAGAAAATATTTTCCAATAGTTTTCAAGGATAAAAGAAAAATCAAAATAAAATCATCTACACTTCCTAAGCATTCTATCCCCGAGTATAGTGAGTTAAGTCTTATTTTTTAGAATGTCATAGAAGGACAATTTGACTAGGTATAAATAATTATTACAAAGCAACCTTAAGCAAGTATCTTTATCTTACTTTTTGTTATCTAAATCCTATCCTATTTTAGAACATTCATGGACTAAAAATGAAATCAAATTTTAAAAATTAGATACATTTTCTTAAAAATTGATACATAATAATATTTAATGCAAAAAAATCCACAAAATAAAACTGCTGGTAATTTTCATTTCAAAACCAAAAAATGGGTTCTCTCCTTTATGTTCTCCCCAGAGGATTCTTGGTGGAGGTGAACAGAATTCGGCAGCAGGGAGATTCAGCAGTGTTTGCATGGTGCTGGAGGGAAAAGGCAGTGCCGGCAGCGACACCACTATTAAGTCTGGAGAGAGGCTTAGTCTGCTCCTTCCTCTAGCCTCCCTTTCTAATAATGAAGTTATTTCTCTCCCGATCCCTGTCTGGATCTGGCCAACCAGTTATAACTTTGCAAAGCTTTCTCATAATCTTATAGGAAACTTAAATTTCATTACAAACATGCCAATGATCCACAGGGCCCTGTAAGTTCTGTTCCACTTCTACCCCCTAATTGCTGCAGCGACACTGTTAGAAGGCCACAGCACTGGCTCTTCCCTCTGCCTGGGACACCTCATGGCCCAGATACCCAATAACCTTCTCTCCTTGACTTTCCTTAGTACCTTATTTTTTATTATTATTATTATTTTTATTTTTTTTTTTTTTGCAGTTTATGGCTAGGCTGGGTTTGAACCCACCACCTCCAGCATACGGGACTGGCACCCTACTCCTTTGAGCCACCGGTGCCGCCCTCCTTACTACCCTATTTTAAGCAGCAATTCCCTGCCCCTGCACTCTCTGTCTCCCTCACATGCTTTATTTTTCCCTATAACATTTATCACCATGTTTATCGCCATGAAACACACCATACATTCTGCGTGAGTGCTAAAGTGTCAGTACTATGAAAGCAGAGACTTCCATTTATTTTGTTCACTGCTATGTCCCAAGCATTACAACAGTGCCTGGCACATAGACATCATTAAGTATGTATGGAACAAATCAATAATTCAAAGTTTAGGAAATAATTCTGGTGCCTATCAAACATTTATTAGACATAAAAACCACAAAACTGTATGAGAGGCTGCCAAATACAAATAGTGCAGAAAACATGGGCTTTGCTTTCAAGGAGCCTACTTAGAGAAACGGCACTAATATACATGGAATAATTAACTAATATCAGGCAGTATTAGATATGACTATTAACTAATTCAGTTTATTTGTATATAACTAATGGAATCAGCCTCGTTATTCTTGATTATACCTAGTATGTAATTAAATGCTGAATTAAGTGATATAAACTGTTTCATACGCATGCAGAGGGGAAAACCACAAACGAGGTGCAACAGTATGAAAAGACTACAGGCAGGAGACAAGGTTCTCTATGGGTATTGTGGTTCTGCAGGCAGGCATTGGCAAGGAACAGTGGCTGCACATTCTAGGTGAAGTGATTCTCATTAGAGGGTGTAAAGGCGCATGAAGGACAGTGAAAAATCTATAGAACAGAGGGTATTCTGTGATGAGCAGTGGCGAATGGGAGAGGAAAACATGAGTGGACATAGTTACAGAGAACATAATCTTCTGAGCAGAGGACTCAGGTCTAGAGAGAACCTCTTGCACATGTTGGTGATCAGCCTGGATCCCCTGGAAACCTATCAATGGTCTGGTACACTCAGGCTCCCAGTGCTCCCTGCATCATTGCTAACAGTTCACACCAGCAACCTCCTATGGAAGCAACTGAAGCTAGCCCTCTTCCCTGCTCACTCATGCAACCTAAGTCTAGGACGGCTGGTTACCAACAGTTAACACATGTAGGGAGAGGGTATAAAAGCCCAGTCCCTTTGTCTCAAGGTAGGACAGCCTCTATGGTGTAATTTTGTTCCCAAGTTTCCTGCTGGATCAAGTGAGGCCTCAACTCACACCTCGGCTCATCTCAGTTTCCTCTTCTTTCCAATCCTGCTTGACTCATACCTTAACAGTAACATCCAAAAAACACCCTTGTTGTATTACCTGCACAAGAATCCGTATCTCAGACTCTGCTTCTAGGGAAACCAGACTAAGACAAGCCTATAAAGGAGAGTACTACATATTTATGAAGATAACTTCATGTGTATGAAGCAAAAAGCTAAAATGAGAAAGTACTCTTCTAGGCAATTCAATTTGGAAGAAGAATTTCATAGCAGTTTGGTTAGTGTGAGCTGACATAAAGAAGTGACCAAGCGTGGGCAGCGCCTCTGACTCAAGGAGTAGGGAGCTGGCCCCATATACCAGAGGTGGCGGGTTCAAGCCTGGCCCCAGCCAAAACTGCAAAAAAAAAAAAAAAAAAGTGACCAAGCACCAATTAAGAATGCTGTTCAAGGCTTGGTGCCTATCGCTCAAGTGGCTGAGGAGCCATCCATATACACCAGAGCTGGCGGGTTCGATTCCAGCCTGGGCCTGCCAAGCAACGACAACTACAAACAAAAAATAGCTAGGCATTGTGACAGGCACCTATCGTCCCAGCTACGTGGGAGGCTGAGGGAAGAGAGCCTCTAAGCCCAGGAATTGGAGGTTGCTGTGAGCTACGATGGCACATCACTCTACCCAGGACAACAGCTTGAGGCTCTGTCTCCAAAAAAAATAAAAGAATGCTGTCAAATTCAGAAAAATCAAAGGTAAGTCTTCAGAATTCTATTTTTCCCTTAAAAAGCAAAAGTATTTCTTCAGTAGCATTATCAATGTTGTATTATGAGTTTTTTAAAATGTACACACTATCCAAACAGGCTGATACTACTTCACAAAGAAATGTTCAAAACACAAAGGGAACTGCAAGTAAACACTCTGAATGCCTATATTCAGAAATATGAAGCTAAGATTAAGTTGTATATACCCAAATATTTATAATAAGTCAGTTTTGTAAATTTGTTTGTTAGATTTTATATTTAAATAGCCTAAAGGAATCTTTATTAGAGTCGGTAGCGGATTACTTAAATTGAAAATGCATCCAAACAGAATAACATCTGGTTCATCTACTCGTATGGAGCCCAGAACTGTTTTCAAAAGAAAATAAGATTCTAGATCCTGAGTCATAAAATAAGCAGCACAATATGAAAATAAGCAGGCTGGAATGAAAGAAATGACATGAAGCCTATAAAAAGAGCTCATACCCTTACATAAACATTCAACTTTTGAATGTGAAAAACAGCCCATCATCCTCCATATTTTTGTTTATTTGTTCCTTGATATCTCAGACAAGCTAAGCTTCTTAACTTCTTGGTTATTTTTTAAAATTTATATTTGATAAAAATGCTTTTAAATGATCATGTTCACGTGTTCTGTTCTCTATATTTAGACAATTTTGGTGTTATATATCTAGAGAACAGAAGAATACTTTTAAAATGATCTTTTTAGTGACAGATTACTTTTCTCATTGACTACTTTTCTCTGCATTAGCTATCAAAATTTAAAATACACTTAATTAATTCAGCTATCCCACTAAGAGGAATTTCTCTTGCTTTAAAAAAAAAAAAAAAGATCCCAAAGAGAGAATTGAGAATTAGTTAGAAAGTCATGATACATCAAAATAGATCTGTATGTCTAAGTCAATGTAAAATTGTAAAAAATATTTCCTAATTCATTTTTAAGACCCTTTAAATAGTAATCCCTACAACAGCAGTAGCAAAGACTAGAGAAACATTACCACCAAGTGCTTTCCACAAAACACTAGTTTCAGGATAGGCTGCAAGAAAAAAGGTCCATTCTTGGAATCTTTGGAAGGCACCACATATATTAATCTACTCTTAAAAGACTCTTAAGTACATAAAAATTTATAAAAGACTATGAGATGTTTGGGGGGCAAGAAATTTCATAAAATACAGGGTTCTCTTTGTAATCATCAAAAACAAGAGTTATTTAAAGCCCTCCACAACCACCTGGTAGATGATCAAGCTACCTTCTTTACAAAGCTGAAGTTTCAGACCTGTCACTCAATCTCTCTCTCTTTCTATTCCCACTTTCTCCTCCCTTCCCGAGCCCAGAATATGCACTGATTCTAACCTTATAACTCATAATAATCACAAAGAACTTAACCAAACATAATTCTCAGTCCTTCAAGAAATGCTGATTCAGCATAAAAATCAATACTTTTAACAAGCACTCCAGACGATCTGAGCGCAGGTCAAATGTTGTGATGCTCAAAATACCAGATATACATCATATAATACATGTAATGATTAACTACAGTAAGTTGACTGTAACTAACAGATCAACATATGGAGGTGGTCAACATAAGGAACGAGGCCTAGTGTACTGATACATGTATGTGGGTGTATGTCTGGTCTATGAAAAGTAGTTCAACTAAAGGAGATGGTCAATGTAGGGAGGTGGTCAGCTATGGAGGTGCTACTGTATTTTATAATTCTATAAATGAAGCCAGAGTGACTTTAAAAAGTAGTTAAGTTCAAAAAGTCGAGCCTCCAAGTAAATACATTAAAAATCATTTTGGGTGGTGCCTGTGACTCAGTGGGTGGGGTGCTGGCCCCATATACCCAGGGTGCTGGGTTTGGGCCCTGCCCCAGCCAAAACTGCAAAAAAAAAAAAAGGGGGGAAAAAGACAAACTAAAGAAAGCCAAACCACACCCTAAAAAAAGGTCCCCTAATATACATGTACTGTTCAGAGTTTTAAGACCAATAATTTTACCCTACAATAAACATGTTACCTGTACTCATGAATTCAATGACTAAAAAACACACAATTTTTAAGTGTGTGCACACGTAACTTTTGATAAGAAAATAATTCAAAATTTTCAGCAATTTTCATACTGCTTAATTATCCAATTTAATAGCCCATTTATAAAATTTATTTACCTGAAACAATGGTAACAGAAACTGTTTCTTAATTAACACCATGAATCAAACACACAAAAACACATTCTTTAATGTTGTTTTCTCTCTCATAGGCAAACAAAAAGCAACTTACCTTTGCAGAGTCATATTCAAAGAGCCTGTACAACCCTTAATCTTGTTCTGGGCTTCCAGATGAGTCATTCCATTTGCACTTATTCCATCGATGCTGAGAACCACGTCACCTATTCTTACATTCGCCCGGGCTGCCTTGCCACCATCTTTTAGCTGTAATAAATATATACCATTAGGAGGAAAGTCACTCTTTAAAAAATAAAGAATAAATGCAGACAAAAACTATACTTTTGCTTATACTAGAAGCATATTAATATAGTATTAAAGTAACACAAAATTATCTTGCTTAACATGTGAAGCTAAAATTTAAAAGTTCTTCAGGTTTATTTTCTTAAATTCTTATTTGCTCTGTACAAAAACTGAAATAATTTTCTCCTAATAAATTTCTCTAATAAATCTCCTAATAAATTTCTCTAATAAATCTCCTAAAATTCTCTAATAAACTTCTCCATTTTTTTTTTTTTAATTGTATACCGGTAGTTGTGTGATTGCTGTGAATGAAGAAGAGAAGTAGCCAAAGATATTTCACATTTTATAGAAGAAAAAGAATATAATCTGAATGGGGGCTTAGAAATAATTTTTTTAAACTCTTTAAATAGCTGTATTTTTGTTTGAGCACAAAGAGTAACACAGAGGGAGGTTCTACTGAACAATTCTTCCTGTTGAGTCCAGTTCATATCCAGTGCTTGGGGACTGAGTTCACATCATAGGCCCAAACACCTTTTAGACTGGTGTGCTTCCCTGCTCCAGGCACTTAGAGGAGAGGAAAGAAACTGATTGTATCTGAGATTGACAGACTTTTTACTATATATCAGAGTCCTTAATTCCCAATCTTTCTCCCCTCACTCAGTAAAATTTTCTATGCATTTACATTGTTTAGTTTGATCTCTTTCAATCTTCACATGTACCTATTTCATTGCTCCAAAAGAAACAAATATAAAGTTACAATAAAATGAATGGTAGTTCAGTTTTCAGATACCTAGAAACAAGAAACAAGTATGAATCAAAGAAACCATTCTAATTCAAATGATAACTTAGCATCCAATAAGCAAATGCTGATGACACTAAATACTGGAGTGCTAGAAGATGGGTGAGAGTGGGGCCAAAAAAGAAAGTTAATAACTAAGTAGGAGAACAGACTGGGGTGGTAGGGGTCAGGGGATGGGGAGAGAAGGCACGGAGGGAAGAGAAGGAAACGTTTGTACAAAAGAACAACACAAGCTGGGCCAGGTGTGGTGGCTCATACCTGTAATCCTAGCACACTGGGAGGCCAGCCAGTGGATTGCTTGAGCTCACAAGTTTGAGTTAGAAACCAGCCTGAGCAAGAGCAAGACTCCATCTCTACTAAAAATAGAAAAACTAGCTGGGCCTGTTGGTGAGTGCCTACTTGGGAGATAGAGGCAAGAGGATCTCTTGAGCCCAAGACTTTGAGGTTGCTATGAGATATGACACCATAGCACTCTATCAAGGGCTACAGAGTGAGACTCTATGTCTCAAAAAAAAAAAAGGGGGGGGGGAGTAAGTAACCAGCATTCCTCTAGTACTTCAAATTAAAGATCTTAACAGAGTTTCTGTCTGTGATGATGAAAAAGTTTTAGAGATGGGCAGTGATGATGGTTGCATAACCCTGAGAATGCATGCTGTGAATGCAACTGAATTGTACTTTTAAAAATGTTAAAAAATGGTTCTTTTTTGTTATACGTATTTTGCTACACTTTGAAAAAACTAATGATTTTAGAGAACACTTTACTAAAATAACTTTTTGATAAAAACAAAATCACAACGCATACACACATGCAAAACCTCAGCTCACTGAACATACTTTGGAAGTAAAACCATAAATATAATGAACAGTATATGCTCAGTTAAGTTTTCATTACTATCAGTTGTCAAATTCTTTCTTAAAAATAATGATCAAGGAGGACCAATCTTACAGTACATAAAAACAAGTACTGAGATATAAAAATCAAGAAATAGGACTACCAGACTCATTAAGGCAGGAACTATGTGTACGTTTCCATCCCACATTACAGACCTTCACAAAATGCATGCAAATGAGTGGATGCCACCGTATTTATTATTTAACACTGGCAAAATCTTTGGTTTTAAATTGTGAAATTAAGAAAAACTAAAACATCATATAATTTGAAACTTACAAACATTTTAATGTATAACAAATGAAAATCAATTGTTATACATTCTTGAAATCAGTAAGAAAAAATATCTACAGCAAAGATATATAAAATCTAACAAAGTATAAAAAAAAATTTAAACCCCACAAATCAAATATTCTCTATTACATAGTGATTTAATTTTTATCTTAGTAGTAACAAAAACTCTCAGACGCCCAGATGTTAATGGTAGTAAGAAATATTAGTGAAATATATTTATTTCTTACTAAAGAAATAAAACAGATCAAGATGTAATTCATACCAAACCTGTAAACATAGCTGTATTACATATGCACATGTTTATATGAAGCGCACACACACTTCTATATCGTTGTAATTGACAGAGTGACAAAGTACTTCCATAATTCAATGATAATTAAATACACTGGATTTTAGAATCACAGAACTGAATCCAAGAAAAATATAAGATAGAATTCTTTTAAGTTTATTTTAAAACACAATGTAGGCAGGGGCACAGTGGCTCACACCTATACTCCAAGCACTTTGGGAGGCTGAGGCAGGACTGCTTGACATCAGGAGTTCAAAACCAGTCTGAGCAACATCGCAAGAACAGAAAAATTAGCTGGGTGTGGTAGCACTCACTTACAGTTCCAACCACTCAGGAGCCTGAGCGTGGGAGGATCACTTGAACTTAGGAGTTATGATAATGCCACTGCACTCTACCCAGGGTGGCAGAGCTAGATCTTGTCTCAAGCAAAACAAACAAAAACCCCTGTGTAGACATATTTATTAAGGTATAAAAGCAATGTATGTACATATGTTTTTAAGAGTAAGCAAAATGGTGGTACCATGCCACTGGCCCGACCCTGTCACTCACCTCTTCCCCCGCCTTCTTTCCCTGCCCCTTCTCCACAATAAAAAAATAAAAAATAAAAAAAAAATAAAAATAAATAAAATAAAAATAAAAATAAAAATAAAAATGAGAAAAGTAAAAAGGAAAAAAAAAAAAAAGAGTAAGCAAAATGTCTTTAAAAGCAACAATAACTATAATTACATTGAATGATATAATTTTACTATGTGTGCAGCCCTCACATTTTTAATAATTAGTATTTTTTATTAATTTAAATCTTAAAGAAAATATTTAATAATAGAAAATATTTTTTCTTCTCTAATGCACAGAACTAAATTGTTCAAATTGTAAAGGATATGTATGAAGAAAACAGTTCCTAAGGTCAGCTATGTCACCACGTTCTATGGGACTTTGGGAAGGTCACTTCACTTATAGGGTTGTTAAAGTGATTACACAAGATAACAGCTCAAGAAATGTTAGCTATTGCTGTATTATTACTACCTTGACTTCAGATTATTAATCTGAGAAATGTGAGAGCTGTACTAGATGATCTCAAAGGCCTTCTAAGGCCCCTATCAATTTTAAAAGTGTATCTACTTGTGAGCTACCTGTACAAAACTATATAGGTTTAATCCTAAAATAAGAGTCGAATCTGGAAGACTTCTGTGGGGCAAAGAAATATCAATTCCCCACTACAACAGGCAAATTAATTAAAATTTGGAATCCTGGTAATGAAAGAAAATATTAACATAAATCACCCTAGGTTTTGCTTTAGCTAAAAAGGGAAAACATTAAAAAAAAAAAAAAAAAAATAGTTAACCAGAAATATTTAGGTCATTTCAAAAGTTTTGTGCGTTTTTTTTTTTTTTTTTTTTTTTTTTTTGTTT